>JAJIYU010003666.1:0-26183 GCA_030144865.1 Tinospora cordifolia
TATATATATATATATATATATATATATATATGTATGCATGTATGTACTTTATTTTTAACTAAATAATGCAAGTATAGCAAATGGATAATTCATGTATAATGCCGATGAATAGTGATATAATGTGAGAATAATTTATGAATAATGCAAGTACAAAAATTGTTTGGTTGCTTGTCGGGAATGACATGTATAAGAACTACAAATAAAAATGTATGTGTTATACAATAGATTATATATGCACAATATGAACTTATATATGTTATATTATGTAACACCCACGAGTTTTGTATGAATTTCAAATAAAATATTTTGTTTGAGAAATTTATAACATTTTTTAGATATAAATTGCATGTGTATACTCTAAAGTATGAAATAAATTAAATTAATTGAAAAACCTTAGTATCCGAGAATAAATAATAGAAACATATATATAAATTTATACATAGGTATGTGTAAATGTGAGATGCGAATATTATATAAGTATAAATATATAAAAATATCTGTTATGGTTGTATAATATGTGTGTGTTTTTACATAATATATAGTTGTAATATATTGCACATATTATAGGAGTATGTATACAAATATATATAATAGAATGTATGAGGATTTATGAGTGTAAATTTATAACATTTTTATTTTGATATATATATATAGTCATATTTGTATGTCACATTATTTATATATATAAGCAATTATATAAATATATATATATATATATATATGATGTGACATACAAATAACATGGTATCAATTAACCCAATTATACATATAATTATATATATAGAGATATACATATAATTATGTGACGACCCATGTTTTTGACATTGGATTGACGGATTCGACATATATGTATTCTATGTATTTTCTGGAATATTAATGAAAAAATACATAATTTTCCCCCAATTTTTTCTAATTTCGAATTAATTATTAAAGAAAATAGAAATAATATGAGAAAATGTAATTTTAAGGAGAAAACACATGAAACTATTTAAAAAATGTGTTTTCTTAAGAGGAATGATCTTTAGGATTGATTTATAAATTTTTGGAATAATCATGAAATTTTTAGAATGATAAATGAAATTTTTGGGAGAAAAATATAATTTTTGAGAAAATTATTCAATTTTTGGAGAAAATAATTAAATAAATGATAAAATGATGTATAATGGGGTATCTTGATGAGAAATGATGCATTAGTAGCTTTAAATAATTTTAGAGAAAAAAAATTGAATTTTGCTGTATATATACATATATATAAGTGTATATGTATATATAAAGATAGGAAAAAAAAAAATTGAAAATCAGCTACACGGGCCAAAATCTAGCTCGGGCCCCGGGCCCAAGCCAGTCGGGCCAGCGGGATGGGCCCGTGGCATGTTCCGAACCACCCAAGAGTGTGGGCTTGAGCCCGCGCGCGAACCAGCCCAGGCACATAGGCCGGCCTGTCCGTCTGGTCGGCCCATGCGCTTAATTAAACCCTCCTCCCTTTCTCTTTTGTCCTCTTGTGCGTGAAAATGTGGGATTTTGGTCGTTTTTTTTGCAAATTTTTGACGATTTTCTAGCACAAAACCATAGGAGCTCATGGTTTATAATCCAAGGTTTTGCCATCAACTCATGACCTCCATTGTGGCCAATGAATGTTGCCAACTGGGCATCCAGCATGTAAGGTTGAGTGCCACCTGGGTAGCCACATGTCACCCTCATCTTTGCCAAGCAAGCACCCCCATGCAACAAAAAGGTGTTCTTTGAGCTCAAGTCCAAAAATTTCAGAATTTTGTAGCCAACTTTCTTAGCTTAGATTTTCCTCAATTCTCAACCAAATCTAGCAAACTATAGCTTGATTTGAAGCTTGTACCACCATCTACAAAGTCCCACAAGTGGTTTGCCTAATCTTAGAGTCTTCTGAAGTAGAAATTGTCAAGAAAAGGCGTTGTCCACACTGTTCAAACCCAGAAAAACCAGAAAGTGTGTGTTGGAACCACCTTTAGAGCTTTGAACCTTGGCCATTTCTAGTTCCTTTTTGGAGGTAAAACTATTCACTCTCCTCATTTTTGTATGTACTTTGACGTCCAAGAGTTAGAGAATAAAAATAGGGCCTTGTACATGGTTTTTAGACCTTGAAGTTGATTACTTACTCACTGTCATAGTTGTGTAACAGAGACAGTTGGAGCAACCTTGGGAAAGCTCATTCTTGAACCACTCTAGGCACGTCCCTGAGGTAAAAATGCATCATTCTACTCCTTATCATGAGTATTCAAGTGTCCAAGTGGTAGAAACCAAAAATTGAAACATTTAATGTGTTTTATAAGTCATTATTGATCAGTGTTAGACATACTGTTGCAACAGTGCCTACAGAAGCAATTTGAGACCAGAATATGAGCTATATTTGGGACACCTAATGACACCCTTTTAGGCTGGAACCAGAAGCATTGTAGACCCCATAGTAGAGGTTCTAGAAAGGTATAAAGATCTGACCTTGAGCTCTTTTGGATGTGTTTTGTTATACTTGCAAATATGCCATGATTGTAGGGTACTAGAATAGATTTCTTGTGTTCCTTAGAATATAGCAGAATATTGATGGAATGATAGACATGCTTTCGATGTTGCATGTTACTAATTCGAAGTGTTTGTGATTAGTTGGTGTTTTATGACCTGTAAATTGTAATTAGACACAAGAAACAACCTATAGAATTGTGATTTAATGAGGGAAAAGAACACTAGAAAGATAGTAGAATCTATGAATCCAGAAATTCTTACAATCTAGCTAAAATTTCTGAGATGAAATTGACTGACCAAACCTTGATAGATTGAGCTGAAATTTGGTGGAAGGATCCTTAGGTATGTCTAGAAGTTGCCTACAAAATTTCAAAGTATTCTGATAAGTATAAGTAGGTCAATTTAGGAAAAACGACACTGCCTATCATAGAGTATACAGGATTTGTACAGTCACTGTATTTATACCTGGAAACCCTAGTAAATGATGTCCAAAAAATGGTGATTCAAAAATTTGGAAAAAATTTAGGGAGTCTAAAATAGTTCTGCAAGGTTTGGTATAAATCTGATGTACGAATTTCCCGCAGAAAAATCGAAAATATGGTTGCGCAAATGGGGCCATAGGCTAGTGTTGTGCCTAAGTTATGGGAATTGGGAATATTGACCTCTTTTGGCCCAATTGACTCCATGAAGACCAGAATTGACTAGTAGGAACTGTGTTGACCAGCTAGGTCAGCAAGTGATAGGTTGACTAGGGTTGATCGAGATTAACCAAGGTCAAGCAAATCGACTTAGCAACTAAGGCAAGTAGAACAAACATAAGTGAACTATTCTTGCCTAGGTCAAGTTATTGATTGACCAATGATGTACGGTTAGAATGAGCCAAGTCTCATGTTAATGATATGAAGTTATGACAATTTCGTAGGACCCAGTACTAGCGAGACACAAGGTTTTAATACGTCTGATTGGTTTTGAGATAGTTAGATGTACACGGTAGTGAGACCAAGGGCTCGAGGTTCGAGCGCGGGGTCAGGGTACACGATGAGATCTGACTCGAGGTTCGAGCGTGGGGTTAGGGCGTATGGTTAACGAGCCTAGCTTCCGACTAGCTAGAGTGACGACACTTGAGGACCGAGCGCAGGGTTAGGGTGTTCGAGAAGCACGCCTAGTTTATGACCTGCTCAAGTGGCCAGTAACCCTGACTAACCACCTGCTCGAGCAATGACCATAGGTTGGTTTGTTGAGTTAACCTAGCCTGGATACGTTTTTTTTAACTGTCATGGATTTGAGATGCTTTATGAAACTATTGCACTATTTATTACTGCTTTTATGCTATGCCATGCTTTTGAATGTCATACCACTTTTACTGCTCATACATATTTGCATTGTTTTGGAATACTAGTTATGGATGACATGCTGAATTTCCTACTTGCTGAGCCACATTGATTATAGGCTCACTACTCTATCACCTTTTAAGGTTCTATGGCAACTGACAAGGGGAAAGGCGTAGTGATTGCCTGACTCCCTGATGACTCCCTTCTCAGCTTCTTTTGGTCTTTCCTTTTTCTTTTGAGGTTGGTCGTTATTGTACTAATGTAAATGGTCGAATATGTAGTTTGGACAAGACTAATGTAAATAAAATGCATCTGTTTTGGTTGTTGCTTACTTTTGCTAATAATTATTCTAATTATTTTGATATCGTCTGATCGTATGAGAATTGCAAAGGGCTTAACAGTGGTCGGGCAAACTTGTCTTGGTGAGAGGGTTCGTCAGGCCGCTGTGCCGGTCGGGCCACCTTTGGCTCAGAGTAGAGGGTCCCGACAGACTTGGTATCAGAGACCTGTTCAAACACAAATAAGTGGAGAACCTAGACTATATCAGAATGATTGCAAAAGTAAGCAAGTCCTTGAATGAAGAAAAAAAGACTAACAATCAGAAAATGTATTTGAACATCACCAGTAAACTTTTAGAGTCAGTCTATTTTGAATATATGAATGACCAACAGTCTGATTTAAACTGCAGATAGATATGCCACCGGCGAGGTATGACACCACCTAGGCGGGGCAGACCGCCACATGAGCCTAGAGAGCTGACGCCACCACCACCCCCTCCTGTTCAGCCCGAGCTAGATCATATACAGAGACTCAAGGCAATGATTTGGGCCTCTAATGAAGTTGCTCAAGCCCAGACAACCTTACTGATACAAAGGCTAGATTGATTGGAAGCTGAGAGGCAGAGAATTGAGCTAGCAGCAGAGCTTGCTCCACCCATGGCACCGGCTGTTGAGCTACCAGTCGAGCTAGTGGTGGTAGCACCCGCAGCCTCGACCCAGGTAGTGTAGAGGGATGAGAGAGCCCATACTTGGCTCCTCAAGAGTTTTATGGACCTACGCCCTATGACATTTAGAGGCGGTATCAGCTTAGAGGCAGCAGAGGACTGGCTGCTCAACATGGAGAAGAACACTGAGACTCTACAGTTATCTGAGGCAGACCGGGTTCTCTTCTCGACACATATGTTAGAGGGTGAGGCTGCTAGATGGTGGCGATCCACGAGGAGTATAGAGGGTCAGATCGCTACTTGGGCCAGATTTAGGGAGTTGTTCCTAGAGGCTTACGTTCCCGAAACTGAGAGGGAATGTAAGAAGGTGGAGTTTTTGAGCCTGCAGCGGGAGACTATGACTGTTAGAGAGTACACACACCGGTTCCTACAGCTAGACGCTTATGCCGAGGGGTCGATAGCTGAGCAGAGCGAGAGAGCCGGATTCTATCGACGGGGGCTGAGGGTCGCTATTAGACAGGCGACTTCCACATCTAGGGCCCAGACTTTAGAGGAGGTCCAGAGAGAGGCCTTAAGATATGAGATGGCTGGATTGGATGAGCGACCTAAGGTTTCTGTAGTGCCGAGCAGTACCCATCAGTCGCAGTCAAAGTAGCAGGCCGCATTGCAGACTCAGCCATCAAACAGAGGTGGGTCTGGAGGTTATCGAGGCCATGGTCGTCAACAAAGGCAGAGGAAGAGGAGATACTATGAGACACAGCCGAGCGGCACTCCAAGCCAGACCGCCACCCAGGCAGTAGCACTTGTAGCCACCCCCATACAGACACAGCCGCTAGCAGAGCAGCAGAGCACATTTTCAGGGGGCCGAGGCAGGGGCCATGGTAGAAGCCATGGGCAGGGTCAGACATATCAGGGAGGACAGAGGCCACCACTTACGTGCTTTCAGTGTGGACAGGTTGGAAACAAGAAGGCTGAGTGTCTGACTCTATTGGTGGTCCTAGTTCATCTGCTCCGGCTATCAGAGATAGAACACCAGCCGTCACCCAGCCTGACCGAGATTCAACAAAGACCCTGGTGGAAGGTATTGTCTTGTTCTATGATTCATCTGTTTATGTATTGATTGAAGCTGGATAAACTAGGACTTAGACTAGTTAGGGCTTCCACTTGGTTAATGTTGAGTACTGTCGCTGGGGAGCGCATCTACCCCAACATGATCTGTGAGAAGTGTATACTTGGTATGGACTGGCTGGCTGCATATCATGCATATGTCGATTGCTTTGCCAAGAGGGTTGTGTTTTAGATTCCAAGCTGACCCACTATCGTCTTCCAGGGTAGAGCCTCTGACAGGCAGACCACTCAGGGCCGATTAGTGATGCAGCATGAGATGGATACCCTAGCTGGTATGATAACCGTAGATGAGGCGCCTACACGACTGTCTATTGATGAGATCCCAGTTGTTAGAGACTTCCCTGATGTGTTCCTTGAGGATCTTCCCAGCTTACCCCCTAAGCGGGAGATCGACTTTATCATCGAGATCATTTTAGGGACACAACCAGTATCGATTCCTCCTTATCGCATGGCTCTTAAGGAGTTACAGGAGTTGAAGGTCCAGTTGGAAGAGTTGTTGAGTAAGGATTTCATCTCTCCTAGTGTGTCACCTTGGGGTGCCTCGGTACTATTTGTTAAGAAGAAGGATGGAAACCCTCATCTATGTATCAACTACAGACAACTGAACAAGGTGACAGTGAAGAACAAATACCCTCTCCCAGGTATTGATGACTTATTTGACCAGCTACGAGGTGCCACTGTATTTTCAAAGATCGATCTGAGATCTGGGGACCACTAGCTGAGAGTCAGGGAAGAGGATGTGTCGAAGACGACTTTTCGGACTCGTTAGGGGCACTATGAGTTCTTAGTCACGCCGTTTGGCGTGACAAACGCCCTAGTGATGTTCATAGAATTGATGCAGAGAGTGTTTCGTCCCTATCTTGACTCATTCGTCATCATCTTTATCGATGACATCCTTATTTATTTGAAGACTAGGGAGGAACACGCTGAGCATTTGAGGACCGCATTGCAGACTCTCCGAGATCACGGATTGTATGCTAAGTTCAGCAAGTGTGAGTTCTGGTTAACAAAAATCCAATTTTTGGGCCATGTAGTTGGAGCCGGGGGCATTTCAGTTGATCCAGCTAAGGTCGAGGCCATTAAAGGTTGGCCGAGACCTACCATAGTGACAGAGATCCCTAGTTTTTTGGGTTTGGCAGGCTATTACTGCAGATTTGTGCCAAACTTCTCGAGGATAACTGCTCCCATGACAAAGTACCCAGAAGAACACGCCATTTGTGTAGACAGATAAGTGTGAGGAAGCATTTCTTGAGTTGAAGCGTCATTTGACATCTGCTCCAGTTCTTGTGCTACCCGAACTAGGATGTAAGTTGACGATCTATACAGATGCTTGTGGGATAGGCCTGCGGTGTGTTTTGATACAAGATAATGGAATTGTTGCTTTTGCCTCGCGACAGCTCAAGTTTCATGAAAGGAACTACCCTGTGCATGATCTAGGCTGGCAGTAGTAGTATTTGCACTCAATATTTGGCGACACTATCTGTATGGTGAGTGTTTTATGCTGTATTCTGATCATAAGAGCTTCAAGTACCTATTTTCATATAAAGACCTTAATATGAGACAGAGGAGATGGATGGAGCTACTTAAGGATTATGACTTTACCATAGAGTACCATCTCGAGAAAGCCAATGCAGTGGCTGATGCGCTTAGTAGAGTACGGGTTGAGACTACTTGTGTGGCTAGGCATTTGTCTCAGGAGTGGAGGATGATTGATTATGTGATAGCAATGAGTATCCATGAGACGTCGACTGAGACCAGAGTCAGTGCTCAGATGAGAGCCCAGCCGGTGTTGCTTACTGAGATTATGGAAGTTCAGCCTCATGATGTTGATTTTATGATGTACCGGGGGCGGGCAGATGACACTTCTTGTGTGGAGTAGTCGGTTGATACTGATGGTGCACTGAGGTTTAGGGGACGATTGTGGGTACCAGATGACCCTCGCCTGAGACAGGGAATGCTAGCAAAGCTGCACCGCTCGAGGTATACCGTCCATCCAAGCGCCAATAAGATGTATCAGGATGTTCAATGTACTTATTGGTGGCCGGGGATGAAGTAGGATATTGTAGCCTTTGTGCGGAGATGTGATACGTGCCAGCAGATTAAGGCTGAACACCAGAGATCCGGTGGTTTATTATAGCCCTTGGCTATTCCTGAGTGGAAATGGGAACACATTACCATGGACTTTATGATGGGATTGCCCCGGACTCAGCAGAGACATGATGCCATATGGGTCATTGTGGACAAACCTACTAAGTCGGCTCATTTCCTCCCGATGCATAGTAGAGATTCGGTGGAGAGGCTAAGTCGACTATATATCCGCGAGATTGTGAGATTACATGGGGTCCCAATGTCCATTGTGTCAGATAGAGATGCTCAGAAGATTTTCACCTATCCAGAGGGTTTTTGAAGGTGCAAATCCTTTGATAGGTAATAAAACTCGATCTACTCATCTTTTGAAGTTGTGACCAGTATTAAATATGTTCTATTTTGAATTTGGAAGGAAATGAATATAGTTTTGCATGTTGATGCGGTGAAATGAGAAATCCAAATTTTTGGGAAAAACCCTTTATTTGGAATTTGATATGAATGATCTAGATTGGATATCAATGATGGTTGTTGACATAGTTTGAGGGTTTTGGAGATTCGGAGAATTGAATGTGTAAATGTTGATTTCAGATTGACTAGTGGTGAGTGTCGAGGAGCGGTGCAAGGGTTTATCCGACATATACAGGTGGGCGAGACTTCCTTGCTCATTAGTATTATGCAGGCTTAGGATATAAAATATGATGATTGTTTATATTTTGTACTTAGTATCATGCTAGGAATGTGTGAACTAATTGGAATGGTTGCCATGACATCACAACGTCCGGTTATGTGCTTTCTAGAGTTATGAATTACTTAAATGTCCATTGAATGATTTATATGATCTAATTTGAATAGGTTAGTACATGTTATGTTGTATGGTTTGAAAACCTTGTTTGGAAAACTAAAGAAGATTAATGGTTTATTAAAAACTCTATGTACTGAAGCGATGGACGGTCCGCTGGTGAATCACTTAGATTATGATCAGGGTGCAGTCAGGGCATCATCGTGGATATTCCCAAACTGGGCCAAATTGAGAGTGGCTGTGTGATCCTCGGATTTGGGAGATCATAGTAGTTTTTACATGAATTCTATATCTTCATGGATCGTGGTTTCAGAGGTAGACTTCTGTTTGATAAAGATGTCCCACCTGGTTATGTCCAGGAACACAAGGAAAATACCGAGGGTGGTTCACTCTTTTGGTTAATTCCTAACAGTGTTCAGACGAATCGATAGAAATAACCAATTAAGTAATTGAAATGTCCTAATGTAATGAAACCGTATGCATGTTTTGTATGCTGGTTTGTATAATGCTAGTGATGTGTAAGAGAGATCCACTGGGCTTTCAAGCTCACCCCATTTTCATTTTTCAGGTACTCATGGGTCTGGCGCTCAGTGAGGATTGACTGACTCGAAGACTGGTAGAGAGTTTTTCAGATATGTTTTATTTTGAACTCTATTTTAGAGTTGATGTATTTTGAACATGGGCATGTTGCCTAGCTAGTTATCATTTTGTGTAAATAGAACTGTTTTATATTACGAAACACTGTTTGAAACTTTGGCCTGTGAGCCTATGATTTTGTTTATGTTATATGTTGAACAAATATTTCATAGTTTGAAATATTATGAATGAATAGTGATGTATTCAATGATTTCAGAAGAATGTTTTGAGATTTGAAAGCTTCTGCCGGTACTTTGATTTTCTCTATTATTTCCTATGAAATTTTGGTGATATAATTTTGAATGTTATTTGAACACACATTGAAAATTTTTTGTGATAATGAATCTCGTGTAAGAGATTATTTTATTTTGAAACGAACAAAGAAAAGAAATGATTTGACTTGAACAGAACAAAAATGAAAAACGAACAAAGTCACACGTCCCAGTGCTCTGGCAGGCACACGCGTTAAGCTATGATGCCGCACAATGCTTGACTGTAGAGCTACGAAAGACCCAGCACAGGAGGCCGGGGTGTGACAATACATACATACATACATATATATATATATATATATATATATATATATATGTATATATGTATGTATGTATGCATAATATATATATATATATACATACATATATACATATAATTATTAATACATACAACTATTCACCAAAACAACAATAAATTTCTTGTTATAGTCATATGCCACTTCTCAATTTCTTGTTTTAATTTATTTTGTAAAAATTATTTTATTACTACTAATAATTTTCGATGTAATAAGCTTTATCTTCTTTTTGATAGTATTTACATACATTCTACAATTATACCTTGGTTATACCATTATTCACGTATTATCCGTAAGTTGTATCAACCAACCGTACATTTTTTATACTTTCATTATTCGATTGTTATTTTAACATTATCCCACTACTCCCATTGTTAATTATTTATATATTAAGCATATATTACACTACTATACCTTTATTGTTGCATTTTATTCACATGTTATCCCCTCATCATTGACATGGTATTCCAGCATTTTATTCATATGTTATCATCGCATTATTAACATTTTATTCCTGCATTTTTATACCAAAACAATCGAACAATTTTATAACCGTATTATTCAGTTATTATTCCTACATTATACAATTTTTCATGCATTATCCATCGGTTAATATGTTAAACCAACATTTTGTCATTGCTCGCATTATTCCATTATTATTCATATGTTATAAATACATTATATTACATTTAATTCACAAGTTATCCCTGCATTATTCACATGTTATCTCCACATTGTTTTACTAAAACAACCAAACAATTTTATACACATATTATTCAGTTATTATTTTTGTAGTATACCATTATTCACGCATTATCCATCGATTGGTATGTTATACCAACATTCTACCATTACTCGCATTATTCCATAATTATTCATATATTATGCATACATTATACCGTATTTTACTCACATGTTATCCCTGGTTTTTTATATCAACAATCGAACAATTTTTATACTCGCATTATTCAGATATTATTCTTGCATTATACCATTATTCATGTATTATCCATCGGTTGGTATGTTATACCAACATTCTAATATTACTCGCATTATTCCATGATTATTCATATGTTATGCATATGTTATACCGCATTTTATTCACATGTTATTCTCGCATTATTTATATGTTATCCCTGCATGTTTTACCAAAACAACCGAACAATTTTATACTCGTATTATTTAGTTATTATCCTTGCATTATACCATTATTCACATATTATCCATTAGTTGTTATGTTATATCAACATTCTACCATTACTCGCATTATTTCATAATTATTTATATGCTATGCATACGTTATACCACATTTTATTCACATGTTATCCCCACATTTTTATATCAACAACCAAACAATTTTTAAACTCGCATTATTCAGATATTATTCTCACATTATACTACAAAAATGTAAAAAAAGAAAAAAAATCGTTTCCACCCTTCCTTTCGTCCCCTGCAATTTTTTCATTGCAAACATAGTTCCCTATGCTGCAAACAGAGAGAAAGAAAGAGAAATTGCAAACAGAAAGAAAGAAAAGAAGGAAAAAAGGAAAAGAAGGAAAAAAGGAAAGGAAGAGAAGACTTCTACACCCAAATCATTATCAGAGAAAGGAAAAAGGTGTGCTTTCTAACAAGTTATTTTTACTTTTCTCTTTCCATGGTTGTTTGATTATTATTTTTTTTTGTTCTTCTTCAAAATTGCCTTTAGGGTTTTCGCAGTTTGTTCCCATCTCACATTGAAAGCATATCCTTCTGCAAGCCATCTTCTTCTATTGTTGCTTCTTCTTATGTTGCTATTGCTACCCATCTTCTAATTGGTTTTAACTGAATTCTCTAGTTGGAATGGATAAGGTTTGGGTTTACTTATCAAGGTCTATTACTAAAACTTACCTATTTAACAATTGTTGCTTTTTGTTTTTTTTTTAATTTACAAAACCATGGTGATATGTTATCGTTTAAGTTTTGTTTTCAGTAGGTTTTTACAAGAACATAGAAATGGAGCGCGCAATTTTGTCAATGGAGCACATGCAAAAGTTGAAAATGCAGAGACTATAGTATGTCCATTTGCAAGATGTAAAAAACTTAGATCGTTATCACTTTGAAGTTGTGTATGAGCACTTGGTTATAAAGGGCATGGATCCAACATATACTATATGGGTCCTCCATGGAGAAAAGTGTGAGCCATCAAATCAACAAGAAGACAAACATATGAGAGATATATTTAAGATGTTTAGAAATCATATTCAATGCAAAAATGACGAAGATATTGAAAACATAGTAGATCAAAGTGCAGAAGATTTAACAACTTCAATTGAAGAAGTAGAATGTCCTCTATATCCAGGTTGTGTGAAGCATTCACAAATTTCAGCTACATTAGCTTTATTTCAGCTAAAGGCCACTCATGGACTTACAGATACTAGCTTTAATGAACTTCTTAGAATTGTTCGTGATATTTTGCCACCTGATAGCATACTTCCATAGGACCTTTATGCAACTAAGAAATTGTTGAAAAGATTTGACTTGGGTTATGAGAAGATTCATGCTTGCATAAATGATTGTTGTCTTTTTAGGAAAGAAAATCAAGATGCAAGCGAATGTCCTAAGTGTGGCTCATCTAGGTGGAAGGTCAACCAACGAACTAACAAGATTAAAGAAGGTTTTCCTACAAAAGTGTTAAGGTATTTCCCAATAATACCAAAACTTCATCGAATGTTTGGGATAGAAGAAATATCAAAGAGTGTAACATGGCATGAGGGTGGAAAATCTATCGATGGTAAATTAAGACACCCAGTTGATTCCCTTGCATGGGATTTGGTGAAAAAAGATACCCATCTTTTGCGTCTGACCCTCAAAACATCAAATTTGGGTTGGCCACAGATGGTTTCAATCCTTTCCAAGACCTTAGTACTAGATATAATTGTTGGCCAGTCATTTTGACTATATATAACTTGCTCCCTGGTTATGCATGACTAAGGAACATTTATTGTTGACTTTGTTTATTCCTAGACCAAAACAACTTGGCAATGACATAGATGTATATATGATGCTCTTATTGATGATTTGAAGGAGTTGTGGATTACTAGAGTCCAAGTATATTATGTTTTTAATAAGTTGAAATTCAACTTAAAGGCAATTTTGTTATGGACTATTAATGATTTTTCGTCTTATGGAAATGTGTCTGGATGGCCTACAAAGGGCCAATTTGCTTATGCAATGTGTCAATTGGATACATGTTCTAAATGGTTACAATATAGTAAGAAGTTTACATATATAGGTCATAGGCGGTTTCTTGACCAAACTCATCAATATCGCACAAAACGAGCATGGTTAAATAGAGAAGTTGAGAAAAGAGGGAAACCTAGGTGCATAAGTAGTGGATCAACATATTTAGAAGTAGAAAATATTGTCAATGATTGTGGAAAAGCCAACAATAAAAGAAAAAGAACAAGCTCAAGTTCTTCTCAATTATGGAAGAAAATGTCTGTATTTTTTGACTTGCCTTATTGGAAGGTATGCGATGCATTGAGTAGATGTCTTTTAAGTTATTAAAATAATTATTTAACATTTCTCATATGAAATTATTATTATATTTTGATACAAACACTCCTCTTACATCATAATTTGGATGTGATGTACATAGAAAAGAATATAAGTGATAGCATTCTTTCTACATTGTTAGATGTCAAGGGAAAATCTAAAGATTGCCTTAATGCTCATCTTGACATGGAGAGAATGGAAATTAAAAAAGAATTATATGCAGAGAATAGAGGAGGGTTATTCTATTGGCCTGCAGCATCTCATTGTCTTTTTAAGGTCAAAAAAGAATATTTTATGAAAGAATTGTATGTTTGAAGGTACCTGATGGGTGTGGTTCTAATATTAGCAACTGTGTTCAAATGCCAGAATGCATGTAACACCCTGACTCTCAATTGGACCTCTTGACACGTGTTATCTTACATTTGGATCGTTGTCCATTGAGAATCGAAATGTTACTTTAAAATTTTCGTTCTATCAAAAATCTTTTTCTTCAATTTCAAGTTTCAACAAATATTTCTAAATAAATATCTGAAAACACATGTTATACAAAACAAAAGATCCAAACAAGCTTCTCATTATGGTTACTAGATTTTCGCAGTTAGATAAAACAAATTTAAATCAAAAATTATAAAGCATAAATCATAATGTCATTAATCGTGAATCATAAATCATGCAGCAGAAATTAAAAGTTAAAATGGTTACTTGTAAAACATCAAAATTAAATCTAAAAGACAAGTATAAATGTAATTCTGTTACAATTAAATAGATAAAATGCAACCTCTAGAGCCTCCTATCCCAGACGACCTCCCCATGAGGTGTCCAAGCAAAGCTGCATGTCTTCTAACGTGGACTGCTATGCACAACATCCAAGTATTCCCAAAAATAAAATAGGAGTGAGCTCAAAAGCCCAGTGGATCATTTCTACACATCTCACACATTATACAGATCCAAACCCAAAACGTTACAAGCATTTTCAAACATTAGGCGTTTCAAACATTCATTTGGTTTTGGTCGAAGTCTGAGACTGGAAGAGGGTTGAGATGCCTCTCAGTATTCCCCATAATCTAATCTAATCATAATTGTAGAAGGCCTCAAGTACCATAAAAAATCAGTCATATCTCAGTATCACAGTCTAAGAGAGAGTACTTACCATGGCTCGTATCATTTCTCAAAGACTTTGAGCTGTCGTAGGCAGCTCAAGGTTGGAAATACCTACAATCTGCCTTGTAGCTCATCGATCTCAAGCGGTGGCATATAGGAGATACCACCTCGATCTGCTTCAGGCTCGTTGGTCGCACCGCTACATGGATTCTTAATAATCCTTCATCTTATTTTAGTTTCACAAACATGTTCAATCACACCAAGCATTTCACAATCCAAATAGATAATAAATCAAATTATGCATGTAAGTTAAATAATAATGTACATGAGTAAATAATGAAATCTAAATGAATGTTTTCTATTCAAGCATGTCATGAAATAATTATGCGTAAATTGAAACAATTTATCACAATATCATCCAAGCACACCAAACAATTTCAATCAATTTCATAATAAAATTCTAATAACATAGAATTATTCAAACAAATGCTTTGAATTTAAAATTCATATAATACGTAAGAGCAAGGAAATTACGCCTACCTGATTCCGCCGATCTTCAGGGCAACCTTGCTTTCCTTTGAGCTATTCGATACTCTAAACTTCTAAAATCTGAAATTTAACACTTAATAAATTATTTTTAATCTTAAATGATTTATAATTTAATTAGGAAGTCTAAATGTCAGTTTCAACAAATTTAGGATTATTCCTAAATTCTAGAATTCCATATATTCTAATTAAAATAAGTTCTAAGTCTTCTAAATTTCTTTAATTTGAAATTTAAAACTTTAATAATTAATTTCTGAGCTTTTTCGATTTATTCATTTCTAGATGAGTTTATTTAGATCTGAATAATTAATTTAAAAACACTAAAACTTAAATTTGAATTTTAAAATAATTAACTTATGATCAATAAATCTTATTTTACTTAAAATAAGATTTTTTTATATCTAATATTTGAATTAAGTTTTGAATTTCTATTTTTATCCATTAAAATCTCCACAAATTTAAATAATTTATTCATACAGTAATTAAATTAATTACGAACAAAATAAGACTTCTCAATATCCTAAGTTTAGTTTCGGTGTTTAAAATTTTATTCTTTACCTATAATAAATTCAAAGCTTTCAAAGGTTTACTTTCCATGTTTTTAATTGACTAAATAATTAAATTTTAGGCTTCTTAAAGTTTTCTTGATGTCTATCTATTATATAAAAGCTGTCCCTAATTAATTTGAGATTTTTTCAATAAAATTCTTAAATCTAAATTTTCTAAAAATGTTAAATCTTCTTTTGAAATTTATTAAACATTTAAATTTAGTTAATTTATTCTTTTATAATTGATTCTAAACTAATTTTAGTTTAAGGTTACAAAATTTAATAAATAAAATACAAAATTAATTCCCATACCTTTCCTCATCTTCTTCGCGCACACACGATAGCATTCAACGTACTCTTCCTTCTTCTTTGAATCACGACTAATATGTATCAATATGACGTCCAACAAGATCAAGCACGTTTAGCAAACATCAACCACATTCATAAATCTCAATACAGTCACTAAGAACTCTGCCGACCATGAGAAAGAGAGCAAGGCCAAAAGCCCCAGAAATCTCCTTCTCCAACAATGCATCTTCAGTTCATTTTTCTTAGATTTTCATCTAATAAGTAAAAGGCTGTCAGAGCTATAATCTTCTTCAATGATTAAATAATCGTTCACTGCTGGTGGCGCTTCTTCCTCACAGAGATCTGCTCCAGTTTTATCCAATAGTAGTGACAGTAAAGCTAGATAACAGTAACACTCATATTTGACATAAACAGGTTTTTGCTATGATCAATGGCTGCAGGTTACAACCTTTCAATCTTTGATACAGATACACCTCCAAAATTTCTTGTTCCATATGACGAATCTCTAGATTCAGTTAATCTAGATTTCACTGATTAGGAACAACAAGATCAGTTGCTCATGTCATGGCTGCTTAGAAAAACAGCTTTCCTTCTAATGCTCTCATCCGAATGGTACCCAAGAGGAACATTACAATTAATATTAACAAGAACATTTTTCAATTCAAGACCAAGAAGCTTCCTTCTTCTCCTGTTTGTAATTCATGACCATCAGCCCACAAAACAAAACACAACCCTTTTTTTCATTCATTCATCCGGCGGCATCAACCCAGAATTTTCTGGTTTGCATATCACGGCTAGCAATTTGAGAACAATTTTCTACTTGATCATCATACTGGTAGCATGCACAAACCAACAAAATCCTCCAAATTCCAGTTTAAAAACCAGACATTTAACCTCTCCAAATCCTCTGTTTTCTGGGTTGTACATCACGACCTCTTCTTCCTTGTTTAAGCACGGTAGCAACAACACCACAGTGGCACGCATACACATCTCCTCTCCTTTATTCAACTCAGTAACTTCTTCTTCATTTTAGCACACACACTAGATCTGTTCCTCTGTTTTGATTCATCGCGGCCAACACCTTTTCTTCATTTGTTTCCAGCCGTGAATCATACATAACAGCAAGCAAGAACCCATTTCTTCTTCATCCTTCCCTCGTTCATTCAACCAAGTACCAAATTGATGCCCCTGCCAATGTAATAACCCAAATTTTTATAATGCATACATGTCAAAAATAATATTTTTTAAATATAATATAGTCAAAAAAATAAATAAATAATATTTTAAATAACTATATAATTATTAATTAACTAAATTAAATTAATAAAGTAATGTAATTTATAAATGTATAGGTATTTATATAATTAAATTAAATTGATTATATTAAATAATGGGATATATATATATATATAATTTAGATGATTAAAGTGGGTATTATTAATGGATTAATGACAAATCTCATTTGATGAATATTATGTATTATTTATGAGCAACAATTGAAATTAAATTTAGAATATAAACTATTGGTATACTTTATATGAGATATATGGGGTAGTTGAAATTAAATTTAGAATACAAATCATTAGTATACTTTATATGAAATATATATATATATATTGGACGGTGGAATTTGATTTTAAAAGGCATGGTATAAATTGAATAGGTGGCCATTAACAACATTATGGGATATGAAATGAGAAGTCATTTTTAAGTTTATATGATATGTAGATGGCATGTAAAATAAATAAATAAATAAATAAATGGCGGTGGAGAATTATAGAGATATGAATTTGGATAATTAAAATTAAAGTGGTTATCTAAATATAATAAAGTGGCTAATAATGTGATGATGGGAGATCAAAAAGGGCGGTGGAGTTGGCTTAATGTATGCATGAGTTGAATGAATAAGTGGCACGTGATGGACATTAGTGGATTGGCTCTCAACAATTTATTCTCTCATTTCATCATTAATTCCAAAAGAGACCACGAATTTCATTTCCAAAAGAGCCACTAAACTGAACAGAGAAGAAAGGGGAAGAAGAAAGAAAATCGGACTTTTTGTGACGGATTCGATGTGTAAGTTAGTTATTTTTCCAAATTTTAGTTGCAAATATACTGTTTAAGTCTCGTATTTCGATCCTAGGGGTGTAATTTTTATTGTGGATGGTGTTCTATACCCGTACCTAAAAATTGAGTGTTTTTCCATAGTGAGTAGAACTTAAGAAAAGTTATACCAAAACACTCTTGGTGATGAGTAGATCTCAAATATGTGGTTAGATTGTGCTAGTTTGCCCTATAGATTTTAAAATAAATACTCAAAATTTTATAACCTTTGGATGGGCTTTTGATGTTGTTAAACCCCAACAAAGTTTTAATTGAAACCCATACAAATGTAAGAAATGAAAATCTACATCCATTGATACCCAAAGTCATGAATTTTGGATATCGATTGAAATTTTGGTAAATGATTGACTAATATGATTATTTAATAAAATTTAGAAAAATTAGATAAATTAAGACTTTGAAGCTTATTTCTTTATGTGTAATTCACATGTACAATATGTAATTATTATGTTTATAATTATCGTTGCAGATTATTTCATAAATCATCTGGAAGGTTTTTGAGCCTTGAATTGGAAGCAAAAAAGGTAAAATAATGCACGTTTAATTATGTTGAGCTACAATTAGCTAAAATAAAATAAAATAAATTATTAGAGATATGAAGTAATTAAATATAAACTTATTCTTTTGAAGATGAAAAGATTGTTAAATGGATAAATTACATTGTTTGAAATTTTGAGAACAGGTTGAAATATTAAAAGAGCCTTGAAATAGGAAACTGAGAGTTTTGGGAGCTTTAGCTAAAGGTTTGGCATCTAAAACCTTATTGCTCTTAGATATAATTTTATATTATGTTATTTATTCTGGAATGGTTGTAAATGGAATGTGATATTGAAGTTCAAGGGGTTGTGGAGATTCGAAGAATAATATCAAAATTTTTTAAATGACAGATTAAACTTTTAAAAGTGGATGAGTATGACAAACAGACGCAAGAGAAATCCATAAAGCTCTGGTAAGGAGGATTTTCTTGTTCGTTAATATTATATTATATGAAACTAGATTCAAAACATGATGATTGTTAGCTTAGGACATTAGGCATGCTATAGTTGTTATTTGTTGTGATTGGAATGATTTGAATGATGATCATAATGTCTGGTTAATTGCTTTTTAATATGTTTTATCGAGTTCATGATTTATTCATTTTATTCATCATATAATTGCTCATATTTGATGAATAATGATGTTGTATGGATGGAACTGTTTGTGGAATTAAATAAGATAAATGGTTTATTAAGAAATTCACGTACCAATGCGATGGATTGTCGCAGGCACATTGTAACTCTCTATACAGTGTATTATGTGCACTTGTCTGGGCACATCGTAGATATTTCCAACAGCTGGATAGCTAAGTTGTTTGTGAAAGTGGTACTCGCTGGATTGTGAGCATTGGATTGTGTTGCCCTTCCTTAAACAATAAGCCCATGGTATAGTCTGGATTTTATACCTAGAGTACTCTCCTTTGGCATTAATAACGCTAATACTTGGAGAAATTATATCATGATGGTAAGGTGGATAGCGCCGTTGGAGAAATCATGATGGTATAGCTGGATTGTGTACCAAGAGTTACTCAATTGGATTATAGGAAATATCAAGAGAGGACTTTCTTTTGGTCTTTAGAATAGAATAGACAAATAAATGCTTGAAACGATTAATGTGTGAAAGTGTGTGCATGTTTTGATTCTTAGTTTGTATAATGTTGATGATGTGTAGGAAGGACCTACTGGGCTTTCAAGCTCACTCCCATTTTATTTTTTAGGTACTCACAGGAGTGTTCATTAATAGGCACAGGGATTGATGTTAGAGTCTCGTTTAGAGGTTATGATAGACTCGTTTAGAGGTTATTATAGTTATTTTCTTGTGTCTTATTTTGATGTAGATACTTAAACAAGAATTGTAATCTTTTTGTATGTCATATATGTAGAACTTTTCAAATGTTTAAATGCACTCTTTTGGTTATTTTGTATAAATGAATATGACAGTGGTTAACTGAATTATTTTTGACTTTTACCACTGCATTCATATGATGTTTTGAAGTTTTCCTATTTTCATGAATAAAAACCGGTGATAATGGTTTGATTATAAACATTACATACATTAATGTTGGACTACATTGCATATAGATTTTGTAAACTTTTGGAAGAAAGAGAAATAGGAAATGTAAAGTTGGCAACTCGATTTTGGGAAAGGATGACTCGATGATCATATACCGAGAAATCTAGACTTGAAATCGGGGTGTCACACAAACCAACCCAAAAACCCCTATTTTTTTCCTTTGATTCCAATTTCTTCCTTCTTTAATCATTCTCCTTTGTTCTTTCATTTTTCTGGATTCCATTCGAAATTTCTGGAAAAACAAGCTCCACGAGATTTTTCGAAAATTTTTCAGATTTCTCTGCTTATTCTGGTTTCGTGGTTCTTCACAAAAATTCTTGATTTTTTTAACAAAGCATAAGTTTATTATTATTATTATTATTATTATTATTATTATTATTATTATTATTATTATTATTATTATTATTATATTATATGATATTTATTTATTTATTTATAGTTAATCAATATAAACTTTTCATTCTCAAATAAATCTTAGATTTTTATTTATTTTTTATTTTTTTGATTAAATGATCTATGTGATGACCCATGTTTTTGGCATCGGATTGACGGATCCGACACAAGTACATTTTATATATTTTCTGGAATTTTAATGATAATATATGAAATTTTTCCTAATTTTTTTAATTTCGAATTAATTATTGGAGAAAATTAGAATAATGTGAGAAAATATAATTTTAAGGGAAAAACACATGAAATTATTAGGAAAATGTGTTTTCTTGAGGAAAATAATCTTAAGGTTTGATTTTTAAATTTTTGGAATAATTATGAAATTTTTAGAAGGAAAAATGAAATTTTTGGGAGAAAAATATGATTTTAAGAAAATTATTCAATTTTTGGTGAAAATAATTGAATAAATGATAAAATGATGTATAATGGAGGTATTTTGATGAGAAATGATGCATTAGCAAATTTTAATAATTTAGAAAAATAACGGAGAAAATACGTATATATATATAGCTTAACCATGCCGAACCAGGCGCGCGAGCCCCGTTTCGTGGGCCGGCCCATGGTTTTGGCCGGCCCACGCGCCAGAATGAGTCTAGTGCTTTGTTTTTTCAAAATTTTTGATGATTTTTGGCTGATTTTTGGACAATTTTTTTAGTAGATTTTAACATGAAACCAAAGGAATCCATGGTATTGGAATGCACGATTTTGCCATCAACTCATAGCCTCAATTGTGACCAATAGACACTGCCAACTAGGCAGTCAGCATGTGAGTTTGGAAACCACCTGGATGGCCACATGTCACCTATCTTGCCATGCAAGCTTCTCCAATGCAACAAAATTCTTTCTTGAGCTCATACCCAGAAAAATTCCAACAGCTATAGCCCTTGTTCACAAGCTCAGATCTTCCTCATTTCTTGGCCGAATCTAGTGATGCATAGCTTGTTTTGAAGCCTATTCCACCACCTACGAAGTCCTACAAGCCATTTGCTGAACCCTAGAACTATTTGGAGCTTAAAACCCTGGGAAGAAGTGTTGTTCACAAGGTTTAAACCCAGAAAACCAGAACGTGTGTGTAAAGCCACCTATGGAGTTCTGAATCCTTGGTTATTCCCAACCCTTTTTGGAGGTAAAACTGTCCACCCTCTTCATTTTCATATGTATTTTAACCTCCAAGTGTTAGAAAAAGAAAATCAGGCCTTTACACATGATTTACAAACCATTAAAGTTGGTTACTTACTTACTATGACAACTGTGTACTAGAAATAGTTGGAGCAATCTTGGGAAGGCTCACACCAGACCTATTTCAGGTTCGGCCCTAAGGTGAAACTCTTCACTTTACTCCTCATGAAGTGTATTCAAGTGTCCAAGTGGTAGAAACTAGATATTAGAATGTTTAATACGTATTATAAGTCTCTGGTATTAACTGTGTGACTCACTGTTGCGATAGTGCCAACAGAAACTAGTTTGAGACCAGATTTGAAGCTACATTTGGGACGCCTAAGGGCACCCATTCAGACTAAAGTCAGAGGCGTTTTAGACCTCGTAGTAGACGTTCTAGAGACGTATAAAGATTTGACCTTGAGCCCTTTTGTATATAATTTGCTACACTTACAAATATGCCATGATTGTTAGAGTTTTAGGACTTAGAATAATTTCTTGTGTTCTTTAAAATACAGTAGAGAAATTGGTGGAAAGATAGGCATGAATTTGGCATTGCATGTTACTGATTTAAAGTATTTTTGTTTTATGAATGTGTTATGGTCTGTATACTGCAATTAGACACAAGAAATAAACCATAGACTTGTGATTTAATGGGGAAAAGAATACTAGGAAGATAGTAGAAACTATGAACCCAGAAATTTTCTACAATTTGGCTAAAAATTCTGAGATACAATTAACTAACTAGACCTTACTAGATTGAGCTGAAATTTGGTGGAGAGATCCCTAAGTATGTCTAGACCTTTTCTACCAAATTTCAGAGCATTCTGATATGGATAGGTAGGTCAATTCAGGCAAACAGTCACTGCCTGTTACAAAGGGTATACGGGATCTGTACAGTCTCTGTTGTTATAACTAGAAACCCTAGTAAATGATGTCCAAAAATTGTGATTCAAAATTCTCCGAAAACTAGAATAGTTCTGCAAAGTTTGGTGCAAATCCAATGTATGGATTGCCAGCAGACAAATTGGGAAAATGGTTGCGCAGATAGGGCCATAGGTTAATCTTGTGCCTAAGTGATGCGAATTGGGAATGTTGACCCCTTTTTGGCCCAATTGACTCTACGAGGACCAGAATTGACCCTGTGTGATTCTATTAACCAGCTAGGTCAGCAAGTGATAGGTTGACTAAGATTGACCAAGATTGACCAAGGTCAATCAAATTGACTTAGCAACTAAGCCAAGTTGAACAAACATAGGTGGACTACTCTTAACTAGGTCAAGTTATTGATTGACTAATGATGTAGAATTAGAGTGAGCCAAGTCCCATGTTAATATAAGAAGTTATGTCGATTTCGCACGACCAAGTACTAGCGGGACGCGATCGCGAGAGGAGCACCTGGAACGAAGCATCCCTATGAGTAGTGTTTTCTAACTCATCTCTTAGTGCTTGTTATTCTGTACATTATGAAAATGAGATTACATATTGTGATGAATCTGCATTCTTTTAAATGTATTTTAAATAAAAAGTGCATCGAATCTCGAGGTCCAAGATTACAGGGTTAGGGTGAGTTTTGTCGGTTTCTCATACGACCCCGAGTGGTGACCACTTAGCACAGAGTGCCCGTCGAGGGGGTTCTGTGGGCCTACAATGATGGCAATGGCAATAAGACCTAATCGGGCCGTCACGATAAGGCAACGACAATAAGTCCTAGTTGGTCATTACGATGATGGCAAGGGCAATAAGTCCTAATCGAAGTCGACACGATGCGCCTAATTGTTTGCAACTCGCTCAAGTGAGTTTTAGTCGCCTTGGAGAGCTTGCGAGCCTCGACGAATGTTTTCACTATTTAACTATTTTTGAATGAAGGTGCACGACTGCATTATAGATTTAAATTGTGTTTATTGTTACATTCACCTGCATAATGCTATTGTTCATACACTCATGGCACATGTTTTATTTGTAGAATGTTTGTTTTAAGTTATGAATTAAACTGCATTACTCACTAATCCGCCATGGATAATTAGGTTCACTACTCTAACTTTTTAGGTTCTTCTACCGTAGATAAGGGCAACGGAGTGGTCATCGCATAGAGCTGCACTCTCTTACTCTTTTTGGTAGGTTTTCTTTGTATTTTCTTTTCTATTTTGTATTTCGAGGGTTGGAAACTATGTATAGGGGTGAGGAAAGCTTGTATATAATGGATTAGTCACTCCCATCACTACACATGTTTTAATGACCCATTTTGGTAAATTTCAGGTTTTATTGGTGTTCATGTGCATTCCCCATGATTACTATAATAATGTGTGGTGTACTGACAGGAAAGATGAGGCTTAACAGTGTCTTTGCAAGCTCAGCTTGCGGGCAGGGTTTTCGGGACATTGTGCCAGTCTGTTTGTCCTTCGCCCTAGGGAAAGGGTCTCGATAGCATTGGTATCAGAACCTAAGGTTTTTTCCAACTGAGGAATAACAATTGCTATTAACTTAAGGGAATCTCAAAGTAATCGCAGAAATACAAAATAAAAGACCCTTAAAAATTACTTAGAGTAGCAAAATGGGAGCATGGACAAAACTTTTTAACTTCTGACTGACAGAAAGAGGAACCAAGTGAGAGTGGCCATATCACGAAGGGAATCAGACTGCTATAGGGTGTTTGTGAGTTTTAAGATTGAGACCTTGAACCTTGTAGGTTAGGCGATTCCTTAGAAATAGTCGCCTTGATGTTTGAAGTCGTGGTCTAGTTATTTTGGAACTAATGGAAGTTAAACATTTTTATGCAAACCATGATGCCTCATCGACGTGGGAGACCATGCAGGACCCTAGAGCCAGTACTGCTACTGCCGCCTCCAGTTCAGCTGCGGCAAGACGCCATACAGAGATTAGAGGCCTAGATTAGGGCATCTAATGAGGTTGGTCACGCCCAGGTAGCCTTACTGAGTGAGAAGCTTGATAGGATTGAGGCCGAGAGACAGAGGGTTGAGCTAGCAGCGCTTCTTGCGTCAGTTATACCCAAGATTTGGGAGGAGGAGAGGGCTGCAGCTCAGGCGGAGGTAACCCCGGTGAGGTAGGGTGATGACTCCACTCATGATTGCCTTCTGAAGAGATTCTTGGATCTGAGGCCCAAGGAGTTCCATGGGGGTTTGAGTCTAGATGCGGCGGAGAATTGGCTTCTCAACATTAAGAAGAATGCTAGGATATTGAAGCTGTCTAAGGAGAATCAAGTGTTATTCACAACACACATGCTTGAGGATGAAGCCGCGATTTGGTGGAGGGCCACACAGACTATAGAGGGACAGATTTTTACATTGGCTCGTTTTTGGGAGCTATTCTTGAGTGCTTATGTCCCTACAAGAGAGAGAGAGAGCATAAGAAGGAGGAGTTCCTGACTTTACAGTTGGGAGACATGTCAGTTAGGGAGTATACCCACAGATTTTTCAGATTGGAGGCATATGCGCCCGAGCTAGTGGGCAACCCGAGTAAGAGAGTTGGATTCTTCCGTCGTGGGTTGAGGGCCAATATCAGACAGGCTACGTTAGCATATAGTGAGACTACTCTTGAGATTATCTAGAGGCATGCACTGCAGTTTGAGGCAGACGACAGGGATCAGCGTATGACCACCTCGATGGTGTAGAGTGCCTCTTTGCAGACACAGCCTCAATCGCAGACATAGGGAGGTTATCGCGGTGGGTCCCAATGAAGCAGATTTCATAGGAAGAGGAAGTATTTAGAGGGACAGTCTAGAGTGGCACAGACTTAGTCGATTACTGCGGTCACCCTTGCAGCCACCCCAGTACAGGCATACCAGCTGGTGGGACAGCCACCGACTTAGTAGGGAAGTCGAGGTGGAGGTCGAGGCAGAGGTGGAGGTCGATTCTATGTTTTCAGTGTGGTCAGCCAGGCCACAAGCGATATCATTGCCCTATGCCTGTCCCAGCTTCTAGTGTACCCACCATCGACACTCGAGAGACAGCACAGGCCATCACCTACCGGATTCTAAGGCGACGAAGGCTCTAGTAGAGGGTAACATGTTCCTACTTGATACATCTATCTACCTATTGATTGATGCTGGATCTACATTGTCTTTTATTTTTGGGCATGCGGTAGATAGATTGGGACTTAGACCCATTAGAGCGTCTACATGGAGCACTGCAGTTGGGGAATGGATTGTAACACCCCGACCCCCGCATGTTAACTTGGACTTAACCAATTGTGGACATAACCACTGTTGCATCCACTGTTATAACAACTGTCGCAACAGTGGACTTAACCATGGGCCGGGTCCTATGTTACTTTACAAATGACACACACTTGACTTTCT
>JAJIYU010003667.1:0-26193 GCA_030144865.1 Tinospora cordifolia
AATTTCATAATTAATCCCAAAAATTATTTCTATTAAGAAATTACGTTTTCCTTCTAATTTCACATATTTTCTCTTCAAATTTGTATTTTTTTCTCATTTTTCTTCAATAAATAATATAACATTGAGAAAATTGAGATAAATCCTTGAATTTCCATTAAAAATTTCAGAAAATACATATATCGGACCCGAATATTTTTGTGTATCAAAACATGGGTCGTCACATGCCAGGTGTTTATAAATTATCATGCACCTAATCATAAGTAATTAAGTCCTAATTCCTATCAAAACTCATGTAAAACATATATAAAATATATATAATAATGTTAGTAAGCAATGCAATTAACAAATACCCCCAAACTTAAAATATTGTTCATCCCCAAACAATGTCTCAAACTCTACAATTTACACACCATACCATATAGAGTTAAATTCATTTCACTCATCATTGTGACCTCCATTTTTCATTCTTATAGTTTGTGATTCATTGACACATCTCTAGGGCCATTCTAGTTGTCTAGACTTTCAATTCAACCTCTACTCTTCCTCAACTTCACCCTCTTGTTTGTTGGTATCTTAGTCTTCCTAGACCTTTTAGGTGATTTGTAGTTATCATCCCACTCACGGAAATCATCTCCTAATATCTAAGTACACAAACCCTCTCAATGCCCCCCTCTATCTATCATTTACTCATGTCAAACTCTAATAAGGATCAGCGGTCTTTCTTTTAGGTTGTAACGTGGTCTAGCTCAAAGTGTAAGTGTAATAGGATTTTAATTCTGACTTAAGCGCACACTCATAGCAATAATAAAAACCTATTTTGTTTGATTTTCTCATTATAACATGATCATTTCTATTCAATCCTTTGTTTTTTCTTTGTTCATGCCCTCAACCATGTCTTCACAACTCCCCCAAACTTATTAAATCACATGCACTTCAATTAGTATCTATATATACACCCATACAAAAGTAGAAAGTTCAACTTTCATAGACAATACTGAAATACTAAATAATTATAACGTTTTCTTTCTTTTTCTCTTTTTTTTAAACAAACAATTAGAAAAATTATAAACAAAAACTACAAATATATGTATCACAATGTCAACATCCCCTCCTTTCACATCATTAGAATAAGCATTATTATAACCATGAGTGCACTCAAATAGGTGTAATTGAGATATTCATAAAAGGATAAAATGTTTTTATATAATGTTTAGGTTCCTTACAAGAAAACAAGTTTTAAGGCTCAAAATTGGCTGCAAAAAATTATTAAGTATTAGGACCGGCCTTTAGGCTAGAACTCAAATAATGATGGCCTACATCCTTTCCCTCCTAGAGTCATTTCTAAGTAGTGTTTAAGATATATTTGATTATTTCAAAAGTCTGTGGGAAATTTTCTCCACTTCTGTTATGGTTTTCACTCCTCACTTTCCTTAGTTTTCGAATTCTCAATTTACCTAAGATTAAAGAGTTCTGTCAAAGTCAAATTTTGGACAAACCAAGCATACAGACTGTTTAAAAGTATCCTATTTCTTTGTCTTATCACACTAGAGGAATTTTCCATTTCATAGGTGAGTCAGTGAGAATTTCAACTAAATAACACATATATGTTCTATATGTTCATGTCCTCAAGCTAATATGCTCATGAATCAACACTAAATAGATAAATGATCTTGATATCTACATGTAATGAAGGAATTTCAATAATAACTATGTAAATGAATGAATGTGTGACATGCCCATCTATATGCAGTTCAAAAGGGAATGCAAATCCACTACATATATATATATATATATATATATATACACACACATATAAAGGAATCATAACCTGAAATTGAAGAAGATATTTGTTCAATGTGCACCCCCAAACTTAAACTATGTTTTATCCTCAAGAGCACCACTCACTATGAGGCACACAAGAAGAATACGTTGAAGCACAAGCATCCATGCATACACTTGCAATCAGAAAATCTGCACGGAACAAAAAATGACAAGTATTAGTCGAGTTTCTAACTAAAATGCATGCACTTTTAATTTTTATTTTTTTGCTAATATAAAATGCTTGCATACCTAGAAAATTAAATTAAACCATGAAAAAAATAAAATTAAATAAACAAAAAATAAACCAATGGGTTGTCTCCCACTAAGCATCATATTTAACATCATTAGCTCAACGTGGATAAGGGGTAACCGAAGCCCAATTTGTTAATCTTTGCGAGCACTTTGGCTTTGCACAGTTCTTGCTTGATAAAGTCGGGTGGCTCCTCATCGTTCAGTATTGCGTGTTGTGACTGCTTCATAGGAATTTTATCAACACATATGGCTACATTAATGCCATGTTTACCATCAACTGGACCTCTATATGCAATGTGATACTCTACGCACACTTGTAGTGACTTCTTCTGATTGAGTTCAACATCTGTTAGCTTAGCGTTCCTAAGGTCTAAACTTCTCAACCACTTCAGCTATGCCCACATTCACCACAAGGACTCTCTTGGATTCATGTTCTTCAGTAAGCAACTTCGAAGAGTGATAGATATTGATGACTACTTGATCTTTATTCACTATCAGTGTGAGCTCTCCTTTGGAAACATCTATGAAGGCCTGACTAGTAGCTAAGAATGGCCACCCAATAATTAATGGTATCTCCCTGTCTTCTTTCATGTCAAGAACAACAAAATCCACCAGAAAGATAAACTTATCAACCTTTACTAGAACATCCTCAATAATGTCCCATGGATAAGTAAGAGATTTGTCCACAAGTTGAAGAGTGATAGAAGTTGGTTTGATCTTTGATAGGCCCAACCATCAGTGCATTCAAAGTGGCATTAGATTTATACTAACCCCCAAATCACAAAGAGCTTTCTCAATTGTTATTTTGCCTATAGTGCAAGGTATGGTAAAACTCTCTAGATTTCTCAGTTTCTGAGGCAACTTCCTTTGAAGGATGGCACTACACTCTTCAATAAGTTTCATTGTTTCATGATCTTCTAGTTTATACTTCTGGGGCATAATCTCTCTCAGAAATTTAGCATAGTTTGGCATGTGGTACAATGCCTCAACGAAGGCGATGTTGATGTGAATCTTCTTAAACGCGTCCAAGAATCATGCAAACTGTTCTTCTATTTTCTTCTTATAAAGCCGCTGAGAAAAGGATAACGGAGGAGGTTCAAGCTTTTTGTTGCCTTAAATAGTAATACTAGGAGATCTGCCTTTCTTCTTTTCCCCATTAGTGGGAGCTATATCAGTTTGCCTTAAATAATATCTTGACCTACATGCAATTATTTATTTTTTTATTTTAATCTTTCATTTTCAACATCATCTCAAGTCACTAATATATATACATTATAAATTTCAAAAATTATTATTTTCATTAGTTTTTAACTAAATTTCCAGAAATATAATTTTCTAGAATTTTTCACTATTAATTTAATAAATATATTATTTTCACTATTTTCACTCTATTTTACGAATTAGATCATTTTTGCTCAAATAATTTTGTAAGAATTATTTTTATTAGTTTCATTATATTTTAGCCCTCCAAATTAATTTGTGCATTTTCTCTCCTTATTTTTCCTATTTATTCTTTTTATGATTTTATATACTCTATTTTCTATTAAAAAAAATCATGTGTTCATAAAAAAAAAATTCTATTTTTAATAAGAATTCTAGCAAGATGATTTTTGTTTTTAGATTTCCTATGCTTTAGATCATGCTATTTATTTTTTGTATTTTATTTTCTATGATATCATTATTATGTTCAAATATTATGCTTTTTCTTTTAATGATAATGATTATAGTTCTTGAATCCTATTCATGTATGCAACAAATCATATAAAAGAAAATAGAATTTTTTTGATGTGTTTTGACATTTCAAAACACTTGTTTTCCCATCTTATAATAATGATTTTATCCATGTAAATTAATATACACCATGTTACATTGTAAAACATGTACTATATGTTATCCTAAAGTTTGTACCAGGATGAAATCCATAATTTTCATATATAGAAATGAAAACATTAGATTCTTGACACCTAGTCATGCCTAAATCAAAGAAACACATGTGATTCTTACATGATCTACTCTATTCAAAAAATAAAACAATATATGGTTTAAGAAATCTTACCCTAGCGTCTTAACCCCTGATTGTTTAGTTCTCAAAGAGTTCAATTCCCTTTGCAAGTGTGTTTCCTTCTCTAGACTGTAGGGATGAGAAAATAGTTCCTTCAATGGCTAGCCAATCAAAAGCATTAAGGAGAAGAGAAGAGGAGAAAAAAAAACAAAATTTTGGAATCAGATCTTACATTTCTTCTCCTCTTTCTTCCGTTGGATCTTTTGATCTTGGAGAAAGTCTCGTTTTTTTCCTTTCTTGTTCTTGTCTTCCTTGGTGTGTCTTAGAGCATGGAACCCTAGAGATGTCAGCCAAGGATAATCCAAGGTGATTTGTGGTTTAGGGAAAGTGGGGAGAAAATGAGTGGTTTTTGGAAAGTGATTTTAGGTAAGTATCTTGATTTCCTGTTCTGTTTGAATTGCAAAATTCAAACTTTTGGTTAAGGCAGGCGCCGCTCTTGAGTGTATCATATGTTCCTACGTTGCTTATTAATCTACCTCCAAGGCCACACAACACGCACTTGTTAGTATGTAATTAGTTTAGTTACCTAGTCCACTGCTTATTCTTTAAAATCTTATCTTGGCCCTCGATTTAAATCATTTTATTTTAATGATTTTTCTTATCATTTTGATGCTCATTTAAGTGATTATTTATGAGAAAATATTCAGTAATTTTTGTATATTTATTTTTTAATATTTTATAGATAAATTTATACTATGCCCTAAATATATATATATATAGGCATATCCTTTAATTCACGTAAATTTTATTAATTTAATTCTTGTCATTTTCTACAATATTTTCTAGATATACTATTTTGTTCTATTATATATAAATTATTGTCATATTACTTTTATAATGGCACATACATTTGGTCGTAGGTGTAATAACCATTTTATCCTCTAGCATCAAACTTACGATTTCATCCTCAATTGGTCCAAATATCCTTCTGCATTTAAAACCATTCATTGTTTCACATAGTGTTACTCTACAGTTCATTTTGCATGCAAATTGACTATTTTATCCCTGAGTGAGAAAATTAACATTTTACCCCCTGAGGTTGATTTTTCACTCTAATTTGTTTAACTTCCCAGAAAACTTCACTGTGAGTTTTTTGTGCCCTGAAAGTTTAAAGTTTCCATTTTTTAGGGGTTTATGTATTAGTAAACGTGTTTAATGATTCAATGAACCTAATTATTTTTTTATTTATTCTTTTTTAAACAAAAATTGAGAATCTTTTAGAGTATTGCACACATTAATAAGAAATACAAACTTGTGAGAAATAAAGTTTTGATAATTTTCTTATCCAACTATTCAATGTTTCTCCAACTCCCATTAAACTCACCTAAAATTGTTGTTTATGCACATAATCCATGCAATCTACAAAATATTTGTGGTTCCACTCCTTTTTTTTGGGGGGTATTACATTCAAACAATCAATGATTGGTCATGTCATGTCCTCTCATACACACTACACACAAGTCCTCTAATTGAATTGTATTTATCCAGAGATTATATGCTAATGAAAGACATTCAAGCAGCATCTTCCAACAAAACCTTTTTTTTAAATCTTGTTTGGGTTGCTAACCTCTACACTATCTACCACCATGTAGTTGAAGGTGTAGTGTTAGGAGAAGAAATCTTCATCTTAAAAGCAACCACACTTTGCATTGAGTAATGATAACTTCTTACATAATGCCATTAATAAGTTGTTTCTAGGTTTCCTTGAGCTAGTTGGGATAGATATTATGCCATGACATCTAGTGGGCTAAAATTTTTGTTAATAAGAGTTGTGTTCTGCCTTCCTTAGCTATCTACCAATTCTAAACCTTTTGTGATTTAAGACATGGTCCCTGACCATGTTAGTTTGAAAGATCTCCAATGACCGAAATATAAGAAAGGTACACAATGTGATAACCACTTTCTTCCCTTTGTCCACATAAGAAGAACCTAAATGTTAGAGTAGTGAACCAATTTTGTCTACAACAACTCAATAAGTAATGTAGTCTAATTTATAACTTAGAACAGGAATTCTATAAAATAATGTCATGTATGCATGCACAATAATAATAATGTGAATGAATACAAAAGTTAATGCATGCTAAATCCATAATATAGTCGTGCATCTTCCATTTTAAAAATGATTTTAATGCTAAAAACACATGTCGAAGATCTCAATTGCCTACAAGGCAATAATAATTCTACTTGAGAGGGTGTACCCATCAGTTAGGCATATTCTCATATCATATTATAGGGATCTGCCAGCTCATACCTCATCTATGGCGGCCTCAAATCCTCTATAGGGAAGCCCAATTGATAGACTTTCCTAGATCCTACCCCCAGGTTCGATGGCCACTCGTCCTCAATGTTCTACCACATTCAATACCCTGATCAGCACACCATCAGACCTCAAGAATTGGCACATATTTTCTTATTTAAAAACTCATTTAAAGATTTCAAATACATTTTAATCTGTAACGCATTTCACTTATAAACAGAATAACAAGTGATAAATTAGAAAACACTACTCACAAGGATGTTCAGCTCCTGGTACTCCTCTCGTAATCGGTCGTGTCCCGCTAGTGTTTAATCCTCCGTAATCAACATGGTTTCCTAATATTTACATGAAACTTGGCTCAAATCTAACTTTATGATCATTGGTCAATCAAAGGATTGGCTTGGTCAATTGTGGTTTGTTTATAAATTTGGTCAATTTTCTTTAATACAGTCAACTCTAACTAAACCTACACTGGCTGACCTATCTGGCCTATAGGGTTAACATGGTCAACAAGGTCAATTTGTGCCACCAAGCCCTTAATATTGACTCAAAATACCAAACATCTGTATTATCGATATGTGTCTCACTTTTGGAACACAATAACCATTCATTTTCACAAATCTGGCGATTCAATATAGTAAATAAGAAAAAATTTAATTATTTTTTATGTTACACATTTTTTCCTAATAAGTATTTCGTAATATTATATAATATTATATAACATTTTCTCCTATTGTTTAACATTATATTACCCTATATACATTTTTTTCTATATTTATTACTATTATTATTTTTGTAATCTTGAAATTGTATAAACACAAATTTAATATATTAATTAACTTCCAAAATCTATAATTTTAGTGTCATTGAGTTCAAAATTTTATTCTGGACATTTTAGTACTTGCCAACTAAAATCTCAGTGTTAATAGGTATACCCCCTATATGTTGACTTTCAACTACCATATAAATTCTTAGGGTCTAAATGGGCACAAATAAAGTACATATCTATATTTTACTCGTTGATCTGAATACAATGATATATATATGTATATGTATTGTGTAGTGTAATGCCCTGAAATTAAACAAAATTTAAGATCAATTCAATGAAATTGGGTGCAAAATGAAATCGAGCTCATTTTGGGGCTAAATTTGGCAGGTTTCCAAAAGTCTCATTTGGTGACCCTTAGGGACCCAAAACAACATAAAATGAAGTAAGATGACATGAACCAACTAATTAGACAACATATCCAAAAATTAAAACAGTTGGTCAAGATTAGGGTTTTTATTTGCCAAACACCCTTTAAGGGATCCAAATTAGAAAAAATTGGCATTTAGGATACTTTGGGGAATCGAAATGACCCTAAACGAAATGAAATGACATGAACTAATAAAATAAATAATATTTCTAAAAATTAGGACAATTGGCCAATATTTGGATTTTCATTCTATAGTGCCTTCAATGGGTTCTAAATAAGAAAAATAAATGAAAACTAATTTGGTCAAACCATATATTAAAATTCTTAATTTTTTCAAGTGATTCCAAAACTATATGTTATAAATCATAATTCTTTGTAAATAATGAGATATCAACTTTTATTAAATTTTTGTGGACCCAAGAATGCATTGCCACCCCTAAACATGTACATGTCACATGGGATAGAACACCATGATCATATACACCCTTACCCTACTCAACCTCAATGGGACGTTTCATTATTTAAAACCATGAAGAGTGATCCCATGTGTCATCTAAATGATCAAGTATGCCCACACCTATAAAAACCATGAAGAATGATTCTATGTGCCAAGATAAATGATCATGTATACCAAGGTTACATACAAAACGTCTCATATGTGTGTGTGTGGGCACACTTGTGACAAACCCAAGATAGAAGTTTAGTAGAGAGTAGCTGATTTAAAGAGATATAGAAGGATTCCTTCACCTAAGAAAAATCAAAAAATAGAAACTTAGCTCGTGCTCACATGTGGAGCCAAAAAGGGAGATAATCCAAGGAAAATAAGAAACATTCCAAAGCTTTATTTTTGTGTCCCAATATTAGAAACTTATTTGATTTCATGAATCACAACATATTAGAATGTTTCCCTATTGATAGATGACGTCTAAAAGAGATTAGAATGTATTCTAAACCTTTAATTGTGTTCACATATAAAAGAAACAAATAAGGTTCAAAGATTTTGTTCACACTTGGATTGGAAACCTTAGTGGTCCTACTTGCCCAACCATGAGCTCACTTGCCCAAACCATGAGATTCACTTGCCCAAATCAATGCAAAACATCATCATTATGTATGGAAAGATTCTCATTATGTTTAATGTCCAAACTGTCCCCATGGTCTTCAAGAACATCTATATAAACCCCCTCTTGCTCATATTCATATCATCTCAAAGCAAAGAGTTGATACTTCCCTCTTTGCTTGTTCTAGCCTTCTTCTTAACAACCCCTTCTCACCTTCTTTGTTCTTGCTTTCAATTTCAGTGAGAAGTTAGGATTTGTAGTTTTCTTTTCTTATTCTTGAAGTTCTTGAAGTTCTAAAAGTGATAGATAAGGGGAGCCTCTACCGGATTTAACAAGAAACTCAGATTGAGGTGGAGGGGATTTCTTAAACCTCTACTTTGCTATTTTCAATTTTTAGCATGTTCATGCTTATTTAAATTCTGAATTTCAGTATGTTTTATTTCAATTTCAGCATAAATGATCATATTTTAACTTCAGTTTAGCATGTTTTTGTGTTTTAATTATTCAAGATATCATGCCATGCTTAGGTTTACTTTGAAGTTTCAAGCATGTCATATGATGTTTTCATGCTTTCTTGATTGTTTAAAATTCTGAAATTTATATTCTGAATTTCTTTTATGAAATGTGATCTCAAACATAAGAAAGTGAAGATAAGAACCATATATTATCAAAGTGATTTGTAAGGATGCTATGGGTGTTAGTTATCACATGCTTAGAGTGTGTGGTTGCGATGCACTACTAAGGGATACTTGGTATGTGACATCCAATGGAAAGTAACAGAAGAATTGTTTTTTCACCCTAAAGAGGGATATCTAAAATAAGAACATCAAAGGAATAGACCCCCTTTCAGTCATAACATCAACTTAAAACCAAAAGGTTGTGTGAATCACTTAATGCATGAAAATCTGTGAAATTGGATGTGTTATTGATTTGAAATAGTAACTTAGTTGTTTAATGAATGATCCACTGGGCTATGTGCTCACCTCATTCCTTTTATTTTTCAGGAAATTGAATGAACCATGAAGATTATGAATATTAAATTCTTTTTAAGTATTAAAAATTTGATTGTAAGGACATGTTGTCCAAGTTTTGATTTTTTAACTTTTGATGAATTTTTATTTTTAATTAAAAAGTTATGTACTCAAGTTTATGATTTAATTTATGAATGTAAGTTTTTTTATTTTATTTGAATAAATAAAGAGTTTGAAGTATTTCTTTTTTTACTTGTATTGCACTTGTTGAATTGAATATTAAGCACAATGAAATGTGTATTCATGAGGGATTTCAATGAGTGTTAGAACAAAGGAATTGAGATGCAAGTTGTGTACTTGTAAATGTAACATAGGACCCAATCCGCCTTGTGGTTAAGCTTAAGCTTGTTTCTAGGGGTTGAGGTGTTACATGTAGTTTTACTCCTAATGAAAATATACCCAAATTTTGGGTCACACAATAGACTAATCACAATTTATGGAAATTATGCTATAAAAATCGAAATTCATAACTTCTACAACAATTCTGAATTAAAAAAAGGTAAAAGTAATTTACCTAGAATGTCGGATCCTCGAGAATGGACAACTTCTCTTTTCCTGTTTTCTTTCCTTTTCTTCTCTTTTCCTTTTTTCTTTCCTTTTCTTCTCTTTTCTTCTTTTCTTTCCTTTTCTTCTCTTTTTTTCTTGTTTTCTCTTTCTTTTCTCTCTTCTTTCTCTCTTTCATTTTTCTCTCTTTCTCGAATGGAATGGGGTGAGCAAGAAACAAATGAAGGAATGAGCTATAGATAGGCATCTTGGTGTGGATTCCATGCAAAGTCAAGATGACTTTGCTCATACTCTATCTTATCCATCACTCATCCCACAATTATCCTCTTTTAATTAATAATTTTTTTCTATTCCATTATCCAATACATGACTCATTACCTTTATCCAATATTTTTATTTATCATATATATATATATAACAATCATTTTATTTAATTAATTCATTTCATTCATTTTTTTGGCTCGCTAAGCTCCCATTAAAAATGTATTACCATCATTATCATTATCTATTTTATTTTCCACTTAATACCCATATTTATTAATACCATTGCTGAAAATTACGTATTACCCTTTAGTACACACATTAAATTATACAATACCCATAAAATTATGTATTTTTATTTATAATTCAGTACTTCAAATATGAAAATACTGTCGAACCCATCGACTCAATGTCCAAAAATACAGGTCGTTACAGTTTTCCTTCTTTAGAACAAATTTTGTCCTCGAAATTTGCTAAAATAATAAAAAAATAAAGAAGCGACTCTCATAATTTCAGGGAAGTAACTCATAATGTAGTCTTCTCGCTCCTCCTGCTTGGCACCATAAAACTGCCAACACACACGTACCATCTGTATCTCCTTATTGCGCAATTTTTTCATGGCTCGATTAATGATAGCTACCAAAACCTCATCATAGGTACAATTCTCTCGCAAATCAACATGTCTCCAGTTTAACATGTGTGACGGGTTGGGGTAGTACTTCCTCAACATCAACACATGAAATACATTGTGTACTTCCCACTAACTAAAGTGGTAATGTCAATCGATCAGCAATAGGACCTATCCTCTCGAGGATCTCGAAAGGTCCAATATATCTCGAAGCGAGTTTCCCTGAAATATCAAAACAAGTCTACCCCTTCTTAGGAGAAATCCAAAGTAGTACATGATCACCAACGTCAAATTGAAGGGTCTTCCTTCAGTTATACATATAAATTTTTCATCGATCCTGAGCTGCCTTCTTGTTCTGACGGGTCTGTTGAATTTTCTCATTTTGCTCCTATACAAAAGTAGGGCCCAAACTACTATGTCACCAACCTCAGCCCAACAAGTTGGTGATTGGCAAGGTCAACCATGTAATGCCTCAAACAGCCATGTCGATACTTACCTCATAGCTATCATTATATGCAAACTCACACAACGCCAAATGATCCTCCTAGCTACCTCATGTAATCTCATGATCTCACAGATATACAATCGACTTAGCCTCTCAATCGAATCTCTGGTATGAATCGACAGGAAATGAGAAGACTTAGTCAATCTGTCCACAATAACCCAAATAGTACCATGTCTTCGCTGAGTCTGGAGTAACCCCGTCACGAAGTCCATAGGAATGTGCTCCCACTTCCACTCAGGGATATCCAAGGGTTGTAATAAACTATCAGGTCTCTGGTGCTCAACCTTAACCTGCTGGCACGTGTTACATCTCTACACAAAGGTTGTAATATCTCGCTTCATCCCTGGCCACCAATAAGTACGTCAAGCATCTGATACATCTTATTGGTGCCTGGATAAACAGTATACCTCGAGCGGTGCAACTTTGTTATCACTCCCTGTCTTAAGCGAGGGTCATCTGGGAGCCACAATCATTACTTGAACATCAGTGCACCATCATTGTCAATCAACCACTCACACAAGAAGTGTCGTCTGCCCACTCTTGGTACATCACATAATCAATGTCACAAGGTTGCACCTCTATGATCTTAGCAAACAGTACTAGTTGGGCTCTCATCTGTCAGTAACTCTGGTATCAATTGAAGTCTCATGGATATTCATCACTGTTACATAATCAATCATCATCCACTCTTGATACAGATGTCTAGCCACACAAACAGTCTCGATCTATACTCTACTCAGCGCATCAGCCACTACATTAGCTTTCTCAGAATGGTACTTAATGGTAAAGTCAAAATCTTTAAGTAGCTCCTTGCATCTCCTCTGCCTCATGTTTAACTTTCTCTAAGAAAACAAATAATTGAAGCTCTTATGATTAGAATAAAGCGTAAAATGCTCACAATATAGTTAGTGTCACCAAATTTTGAGTGCAAACACCACTACTGCCAGCTCTAAATCATGGATAGGGTAATTTCTCTCATGCGCCTTCAACTATTATGAGGCATAAGAAATCACACGGTCTCCTTGCATTAACACACACCTAAGGCCTATCCCACATGTATCTGTATAAATCACCAACTTACGGCCTGGTTCAGGTAGCACAAGTATTGGCACAGATATCAAATGATGTTTCAACTCAAGAATAGCCTCCTCACACTCATATGTACATATAAAACGCAAGTCGTACTAGGTAAGTTTCGTATTGGTGCAGCAATCCTCGAGAAATTCTACACAAATCTATGATAATAGCATGCCAAACCTAGAAAACTATGGATCTCCATCACTGTGGCAAGTCTTGCCCAACTAATAATAGTTGGATCAATAGAAATACCATCAGCTCCTACCACATAACCTACAAATCAGACTTTTGTCAACTAGAACTCACACTTGCTAAACTTAGCAAACAAGTGATGATCTTAAAAAGTCTACAGTGCAATCCTCAAATGTTCGGCATGTTCCTCCCTAGTCTTTGAGTACATAAGAATGTCATCAATAAAGATAATGACAAATGAGTCGAGATAGTGATGAACACTCTCTGCATCAAGTCCATGAACATCACATGGGCATTTGTCACACCAAACGATATTGCATAGAACTCTCAGTGCCCATAATGAGTCCAAAAAGCCATTTTTGATATATTCTCTTCCTTGACCCTCAACTAATGGTACTCAAATCTTAGATCTATCTTTGAAAACATAGCGGCACCCCTAAGTTGATCAAACAACTCATCAATGCGTGGAAAAGGGTACTTGTTCTTTACCCTCACCTTGTCAATTGTCAATAATCAATACACAAAGGGAGGTTCCCATCTTTCTTTCTCACAAACAGCACTAGAGCACCCCAAGGTAACACACTAGGAGTAATAAAACCCTTACTCATCAATTCCTCTAGTTGGACCTTCAACTCTTGTAATTCCTTAGGTGTCATTCAATAATGAGGGATCGAAATGGGTTGTGTCCCTGTAATAACCTCAATTATGAAATCAATTTTTTGCTTAGGTGGCAAGCTGGGTAAATCCTCAGGAAACACATTAGAAAAATCTCTGATAATAGGAATCTCATCAGTATTTGCTTGTGAAGGTCCCTCATCTATGGCGGTTAGACCAGATAGAGTATCGATTTCATTCTGAGTTGTTATTCTACCTCGGGTTCTCGATCTATTAGAAGCACTACCATGAAAAATTATAACAGGTTGCCCTAGTATCTGAAATACCACCCTCTTAGCAAAATAATCGACATGTGTATGGTAAGCAACTAGTCAATCCATCCCAAGTATGGCATCAAACTCAAGGAACTCTAACACCCAAAGATCGACAATGGTCTCCAAATCCCCCAACCTCAACATGCAACCCTCACAAATCAGATTAGGGTAAATGCATACCCTGACTATAGTATCCAACATGAGCCAGGTGGGTGCCCGAAGAGGTATAAGTCTCAATCTATCTATGCCATGTCCAAAGATGAATGATAAAGTAGAGCCAGCATCAACCAACACATTTAAGGTAGAATTTAAAATAGAAATGACACCTTCTACTAGAGTTGTGGTAGCCTTCGGATCAGGCTATGTGATGGCCTGTACTTTCCCTCGAGTAACAGTAGTGGTGGGCGCATTAGAAGCTAGAACAAGCATATGGCAGTCATATTATTTGTGGTCTGGCTGACCACACTAATAACATATAATCTAATGTCCCTGCTTAGCCTAATGTGTCTGGCCCGACCCATAACCTCTATGTCCTGAATCTCAGCCTCTGCCTTGACCTCGACCTCGGGTCCCATCCTGAGTCAATAACTGTCCCCTGAATATTTCCTCTTCCTCGGGTATCTACCTGCTTCGGATCTATTACGATGACCACCTGGAGTCAATGACTAGGATTGTAACTGTGCCTATGGCTGTACAGTGGCACCCTATACTATCTAGACCACTGGATGTTCATCTCTACCATCTCTCTCAAATTGTAGCGCCTGCCTCTGAATGGTCTCAAGGGTGGACTCAATAGATATCAATGTCGCCTGCCTAATATTGGCCCTCAGCTCACAATAGAAGAATTTTGCTTTCTCCCTCAGGTTACCCACTAACTTGGGCGCATAAGCCTCCGGTCAAAGAAATTTGTAGGTGTGCTCCCTCACCAACATGTCTTCCTATCGTAGGGTCAAAACTCCACCTTTTTATGCTCCCTCACTATCTCAGGAACATAAGCACTCAAAAATAATTTCCAAAAATGGCCCCATGAAGTAATCTACCCCTCTATTGTCTGAGTGGCCTTCTACCATATAGCGGCCTCATCTTTAAGTATGTGTGCAACAAAGAGTACAACTTTAATGTCATAAGTTCTTCTCAATATTGAGAAGCCAATTCTCTGTTGTGTCCAAACTCAGACCCCCACGAAAATCCTCGTCTCACTGGGGCTACCTCTGCTTGGTCTACAGCTCTCTCACGTACAACTGATACAAGGGGTGCTACTGGCTGAGCCCTCTATTGCTCAGTCTCAATCATATCCAGTCTCTCACTCAATAAGGTTGTCTAGGCTTGAATAGCCTCATTGGACGCCCTGATCATATCCTCGAGCCTCAGTATGGGATCCTGCTCAAGCTGAATCAGAGATGGTGGTGGTGGCACCGGCTCTAGGATCCTACGGGGTCTCCCACGTCAAGTAGGCATCATGGTCTGCATAAAACATTAACTTCCATCATTTCCAAGGTTAACCATACCAAAACTTTAAATACTTGTAACACAAGATAACTACACGTTAAGGTAACTATCTCCAAGTGATAGTCTAATCCACAAGGTTCAAATTCTAAGTCTTAAAACTCAATAACTCTCAATGACAGTCAAATTCCCCTCATAAGATGGCCACTCTCACTGGGTTCCTATTCCTGTCAATCAAAAGTTAGAAAGTTTTTGTCTATAATCTCATTATGCTACTCTAAGGCAATTCGTAGGGTTTTCCCTAACTTCTGTTATTACTCTAGGATTCCTAGGTTAACAACAATTATTATTCCTTAATTGAAAAACCTATCTGTGAAGCCAACATTATCGAGACCCCATCCCTAAGGTGAAGGGCGAGTCGACCGGCATAGTGCCCTAACAAACTCACTCACAAGTCGAGCTTGTCAAAACGTTGTTAAGCCTCTTTCTTATCCATATACAATATCATCAAAGTAATACAAGACATGCAGAAGTAGCTAACAATTAATTATATTAGAATTTGTTTTAAGTTAAACAAAAAGTATTTATGTACAGTCTTTTCTATGTAGCAGTTGCGAAAATGCATTAGTCAAAATATCTACAATGTTTAACTTGCTTCCTATTCATCATATTAACTCTCAAAACAATAAACCAAGTAAAAAAAACCTACCAAAATACAAGAAAGGCACACGATGTTCTTCCCTTTGTCTACAGAAGAAGAACTTAAATGTTAGAGTAGTGAACAAATTTTGTCCACAGCGGCTCAGTTAGTAATGTACTCTAATTTATAACTTAGAATAGGAATTCTATAAAATAATGTCATGTATACGTGCACAATAATAATAATAATGTGAATGAATGCAAAAGTTAATGCATGTTAAATTCACAATATAGCCGTGTACCTTCCATTTTGAAAATGGTTTTAATGCTGAAAATACATGTCAAAGCTCTAAACAGTCTACATTGCAATAATAAATCCACTCGAGCGTGTTACCCGACAGTTAGGCATATTTTTTATATCATATCATAGGGATCTGCCAGCTCATACCTCATGTATGGCAGCCTCAAATCCTCCATAGGGGAGCCCAATTGATAAACCTACCCAAATCATACCTCCAGGTATGACGGCCACTCATCCTCAATGCTCTACCACATTCAATACCCTAACCTACATCGTTGAACCTTAAGATTTTGTGCATATTTTCTTATTTAAAAACTCATTTAAAGATTTCAAATTCATTTCAATATATAATACATTTCATTTATAAATGGAATAACAAGTTAAGGGATAAATTAGAAAACACTACTCATAAGGATGTTCAGCTCCTAGTATTCATCCTGTAACCGATCGCATCCCGCTACGTTTGATCTTGCATGATCAACGTAGTTTCTTAATATGTAAATGAAACTTGGCACAAATTTAACTTTATGGTCCTTAATCAATCAAAGGATTGACTCAGTCAATTGTGGTCTATTTATGGATTCGGTCAATTTTGGTTAATACTGTCAACTCTAACTAAACCTACACTTGCTGACCTGTCTGACTGATAGGGTTATCATAGTTAACAAGGTCAATTCATGCCAGTAACCCTTAATATTGACCCAAAATATCAAAAATCTATATTATCGACACGTGTCCCACTTTTGGTACACAACAACCATCTATTTTCATAAATTTGGTGATTCAATATAGTAAATAGGAAAAAATTTAATCATCTTTTTCAATAGGTATTTCATAATGTTATACAACATTATATAATATTTTTCCTATTATTTAACATTATATTACCCTGAATACATTTTTTCTATATTTATTATTATTATTATTATTTTCGTAATCCTGAAATTGCATAAATGCACATTTAATATACTAATTGACTTCCAAAAATCCTAATTTTAATGTCATTGAGTTTAGAATTTCATTCTAGACATTTAAGTGCCAACTAAAATTTTAGTGTTAATAGACTAATCACAATTTATGAAAATTACACTATAAAAATTTAAATTCATAACTTCTACAACAATTCTAAATTAAAAAGTGGTAAAAGTAATTTATTGAGAATATCGGATCCTTGAGAATGGACAACCTCTCTTTTTATCTTTTCTTACCTTTTTCTTCTCTTTGTTTCTCTTTTCCTTGTCATATATATATACACACACATATAACAATCATTTCATTTGATTAATTCATTTCATTCATTTTTTTCCTCCCTAAGCTCCCATTAAATTTATATTATCATCATTATGATTAAATATGTATTACCATCATTATCATTATTTATTTTATTTTTCATTTAATATCCACATTAATTAATACCATTGCCAAAAATTACATATTACCATTTAATACACACATAAAATTATACAATACCTGTAAAATCATACATTTTCATTTATAATTCATTACTTCAAACATGAAAATACACGTCGAACCCATCAACTCGATGTCCAAAAACACGGGTCATTACACTCTTCCATTGTAAGTGGCCTCACTTGGTTAAACAATATTCTATTTCCCTCAAACCCACACCTTTTATAAATTTGCTTTGACACCCAAATTTCCACTATTTATTATAGATTTTGTGCCCCTTTAGAGAACTATTCTACCTATACTTTGCCATGACCTTCTCAATATTCTTTTATATGGTCCTAAGAAGCTTCAATTACATAAGTTTGAATTGACTAGGTAATCGCTTTACATAATCCTTCCTAGGGTTTGTTTGATGTATGAGATAAAATTAAGTTATTTTTAATGAATATAATGAAATAAAGTTAGATTAGATGGAAGAAAATTAAAAATAAAGTAATATTTGGTACAACACAAAATACTTACAAAAAAAAGAAATAATAAATTAAAAAAAAGGAGGAACAAGAAGAACAATAGTAAAAAGTTAAAAATAAAAAATATATAAATTTTCATGCTTAATTCCATAAAAATATTATGATAGATCAAAGGCGACACTTAGATTGTTTTAAACTGTAGCATTGATCCAAACCGATATGTTTGGTTGATTTAGTTTGATTTGTCATCGTATTTGGTTCAAGATTTAAGAAAATCAATATTGGTTCAGTTTGGTTTACGGATAACAGTTTGAAAAACTAATAGGAAACCAAATTGAGCCTATTGTATATTATAAGAGTATAGTGGTAAGTTGTTCACATGATATAGAACATTTTTTGTCAGGTATTGATATTGAATATTATAAAATATTTATATTATGATTTGAATATTATAAAATATTTATATTATAAAATATTTATATTATGTATCTTTTACAATCCAAACTGAATATTTTAGTTTGGATTTGTTAGTTTGAAACGGGGTTTGGTTTGCTTTCAATTTACGGAATGAGGTCTAAACTAATCTATACTGAATCGATGCCACCCCTAAATAAAAGAATTCTATAAGGATAAGGTAGGAATGTGAGCCCAATTTTATTTTTTGTGCTAACCCGGTGTAACCAAACATGATATTAATCTAAATGTAATCTAATTTTATCATATGGAAGGTATCAAATAGCTTGTATTAAGAATATTCTTTTGAGGAAATTATAGAAAATATCAAGAAAAAAGGTTATTCATACTAATATCTTTCATTTTTTTTATAAAATTTTCGGTTATAACGTAAAACTTAAATTATTATCTAATATACCAAATATTAAGTTTTGGCCTCTCTTTGCCCTTTTTTCTTCGTTTCTCACCACGAACAATTTTTTCTCGATAGCTATGAAATCTCCAATGACTTGGCGAGGAAGAAGAAGCCATTGAAGAACAAATGGATGTGCTTTGATCAGTCTCCCAGTTAGGCAATTGGAACAAGCACATTAGTATACAGTCTTCTTCTCCAATCTTGTTTTAGGGTTCCTCGATCTGCTATCATTTACGGTACATACAGAATGGGGACCTCGATCTGCTAGTATTCACGACACAGATGTAAAAATTGTACCAAAGATCCGAAGAATTTATCTAAAAATTGGTATATTCCTATACTATACCAGTGAGATTCGAACTCGATGTAAAACAAGAAGAGGCAATCAAGATGAATAAGAACAAGTAGATAAAGATCTTGGTGATTCAATAGAGAATCCATCGCAAGCGGTGAACCCCAAAACACCAGAAAGGCTTGTAGGAGCAGCACTAGAACTACTGGAAGAAGAAGAAATAATAGTAGTAGAGGGCGAACAAGAACCTATTTCATGACGCAGATGGCAAGGACAGAGCAACGGGGCACAACAACGCAGTCAGAGAATGAAAGCGCGATTGAGGGTTTCGCTAGGGTTTTGAAAGCTCAAGCAAGGAAGAAGAAGTCAAAGAGTGAGAGCGTGAAGAGGCTGCAATGGCAATGGATAAGCAGCGATGGTGGCAGCGATGGTGGCAGCGAGGCTTTCACCCTACCGAGCTGCCATTGTCTCTCGCAAGACTCGGGAACAGATTTGAAGGTGAGGAGCATGGTGAGTGGGGAGGTTTCGAATTTGAAGGTGTCTGGTTTGTTTTTTGCAATTGAGCACAAGCCGGCAATGCTGCTACTGCTCGTCGTCGCCATCGTCGCTCATTGCCTACTCACCAGTTTGCCTCCACTTGCTTTGTTCCCCCTCTGCTGCTAGTACTACTTCCGTTGCTAGCTCGTCGTTGCCATCGCCACTAATTGGTGTTCTCTTCACCTGTTGCTTGTCAGTGCTGCCACTTGTAGCTAGCCCCGCATACTCACAAGTTTGCTCCTGCATTCTAGCCTTTGTTTCTAGTCGTCGTTGCTCACGATAACCAGCTTTGTTGCTGTCATCGATCTGCTAACCCTCCGCCCTCGCCGTTCTGCTTTTGCCCTTGCTCTTGTTGTCATTATTTCTCTATAGTTGTCGCCGATTTTTTCTCTGTTGTTTTCATTGGTATACAATCTATTTCATTGCTCTGTTGTTGTTTTTCCTTGGTACACCATCATTTTAGTTGCCCTGTAGTTGTTTTTTGTTGGTATACAATCAGTTTCGTTGCTATGAAGTTGTTTTCTCTGAGCATTTCTCTTGGTAATGGAGATTTATGTGCTAGTTGGATTATTAAAAGAATATCAATTGAGTGTTATAAAAGTTCTTTGATCTTTCAAATTTATAAGTATCAATGTTATACCAATATACAATATTAAAAGTATATCAATGTTATACCAACTGTATACCAACTTTTGGTATGTTGATAGTTGTTAATGATTTTATAACACTGTATGCAAATATTATACCAATTGTATACTAATGTCATACCATAGTTTATAAGTTAAATGTTATACTAACTGTAAACCAATCCTATCTCATTATATATAAGCTAAATATTATATTAGTTTACTAATGTTATGCTTATAGTATATCAATGTTATACGATAGTTTATAAACTATAATTATACTAGTTGTATACTAATATTATTCTAATACTTATCAATCAATAGTTTCTGATATTTTTGATATTAAGTTTATGGTATATGTATAAAAATAAGAATAGTGGCATTTATATAAATATTTTTATTTTCTTGTATATAAATGTGTTTTTCCCTATTCTTTTACTCACGAACACATCTTGTTTCGTGTGCATCCAATTAGTGGTAAAAATGGCCTAATCCAATGCCTTGTCAACATTTCTAGCATGCCCAAGATGCTTGAAGGCAATTTTATCACTGGACCCTCTAAAAATTTGAATGATGCAAACCTTTTGATCTTCATTCACTTGTTTATTAAAAACTAAAGATGATTTTCCAAAATTTATCACTTGACCCATAGTCTACTCATAATTTGTCAAAATATTTTTCAAATTTTTATATAATTATTGTTTTTCGACTAAAATAAAGAAAAGCTAAAAAGGCCTTTATTAGATCAATGTTTGTACAACTATTATTTGCACTAGCAGTATCGTGTAAAAACACCTTTTCGACCTAGAAAAATAGAAAACATTACCAACAATCTTCTACGTAGCCAATTAGTATGGACCTTGGATGTAATTGACATAATTTTTATAAGAAATGCATATGGTGTGCTCTATGCCATGTAGTTGAATTTAAGGATTTATATTGTAAGTAGGTAGCAGCTATAGCTTTATATATCAGCAGTTAGTTAGCTGTTATATATCAGCAAGTAGTTATATGTCAACGACTAGGATCAATCTTGAAATTATTAATCTAATGGTTGAGAGCATTCTTGATTATTATAGATACCTTGTAATTTTATTTTTTAGTTCAATGAAATGAGTGTAGAAATAGAACACTGTTTGCTCCGTCAAGAGTAGCCTCACATGTTTTCTTTTCTTTACTGTTTCTTTTCTTTCTTTCTGTCTGCAATCTTCTTTGCATTCTATCTGCAATCATCTTTGGTTTTTTTCTTTCTTTAGTTACTTACATGGTATCAGAACCATCAAGACAAGCGTCAAGATGGTTTCAAGCACATCTGTGGATCCAAAGTCAAGCATTAATGAGCGGGGAACAAGCAGCTCATTTATGGTTGATGTGGATTTTCAATCCTTGGCAAAAACGTTGAACTCCAATTTGCCAATAAAACTTGATAGATCCAATTATATGAATTGGAAAGCGCAAGTAATGGCTGCAATACGAGCACTAGAACTTGACGATTTCATTTCTGAATCGGCAAAACCACCATCAGCAACTGTTGAAAGATTTAACAATGAGGGACAAGTTGTTGATCTTCAAATCGATCTAGCCTTTCGATCATGGAAGAAAGTGGATCAGTTACTATTATGCTAGTTTTTTCCACAATAGGAAAACAGGTTATAAGACCGGTAAATCAGTCTAAAACATCTCTTGAAGCTTGGTCTACACTCAAGAAATTATATGCTCAATCATCTATGGCTTGAATAATGCAATTGAAACATCAATTGCAAACAATCAAGAAAGATAATTTTTCTATATCAGATTATATGTTGAAAATCAAGAATATTGGAGATGCAATTCAAGTTGCAGGTGATAGTATAACTGATCAAGATCTAATAGGTTTTGCATTAAATGGTTTAAGCCATGAATATGATCTAGTGGTTTATATTTCACATAATGTTAAATAGATGTCACTGTATGATGTTCAGTACTCTCTGATGATTCATGAGCAATAGCTTGAGCAACATTATTCTGTTGTTCAAGCAATTGCAAACTCAGCATCTGTTATTTCAAACATAATGAATAGAAGATCAAGTAATCATGGAAGAGTTCGTGACAGAGGCCGTGGTTGATGGAATGAAAATCAAAAGATCTATTGTCAATTGTGTCAAAAAGTTGGACATTCAGCTCTTCAGTGCTTCAAGAGATTTGATTAGAATTGGCATGGAAATTTTCAACAAAACAACATGCAGACACCGCTGATGATTGGACAGAATTTTGGTTATCCAAATAAAAATCTGATTGTGTCTCATGTTTCTGCTCAGCAAAGTTATCCAAACTTTGTTTCTGCTGGTGGTTCTCAAGCAAATTTTGCACATAATAGTGCCTATGTTGCTGCACCTGAAGTTGTCAATGATGGTTCTTGGTATATTGACAGTGGTGCGACCAATCATATTACTGCTAATTTCAATAATCTGTCATTGAGTATAGATTACAAAGGCAAGGACAAACTCATGGTTGGAAATGGTAATCTTCTATCCATTTCTCATATAGGTGATACAGTTATGTCTATTCCAAGTGATGCTTCTAAACGCATTGCCTTAAATCGTATCTTACATGTTCCTCAAATTACTAAGAATTTTGCTTAGTATATCTCATATTACAAAGGATAACAATCTTGTTGTTGAGTTTACTGATAGTCATTGTGTGTTTAAGGACAAGCATACCGGGATGGAATTGCTTCATGGGACACTCAAGAATGGTCTGTGTACAATTAATCCTTCATTTGTTCACTCTCCTTCTTCTCTTGTTCATGGTAATTTCTCACATTCAGCTACTTTTCCTTCGTCTACTTACAATGCCTATAACTAGTTTCTTCTGGTTTTGTTAAGACTTCAACACATTGATCTCGTGATGATGTTGTTTCATAGTGGCATGCAAAGCTTGGTCATCCATCCTCTTTGATTCTTAAACATGTACTAAATAAACTTTTTGTTAATTGCTCATCTAGTGATTCTTTCTTTTCTGATTCCTGTAAATTAGGTAAACATCATCGATTGCCCTTCTCTACACATGCAATTGAAGCTAAAGTTCTTCTTGAAATTGTACACATTGATATTTGGGGTCCTTCTCCTATTGTATCTCAATCAAGAAATCGCTATTATATTATTTTTGTTGATGCTTACACTAGATATTCCTAGTTGTTTCCAATAAAATCAAAATCAAATGCATTTTTGGTTTTCAGTTCATTCAAAAAGTCTGTTGAGTTACGATTTAATCATAAAATTAAAGCATGGAGGTGAATAAGGCTTTATTAACCTTTCTATTTGATCATGGTATTCAAGCTAGATTATCTTGTCCGTATACTCATAAACAAATTGGCATTTTTGAGAGAAAACATCGACATTTAGTTGAAACTGGTTTTGACTTTATTGGCTCATGCTCGTATGCCACTTGATTTTTGGGAAGAAGCATTTACAACAGCTTGTTACCTAATCAATACCTTACCAACACCTCTTCTTAACATGATCTCCCCTTTTGAAAAACTATTCAATAAAGTGCATAATTATGATTTTCTCAAAAGCTTTGGTTGTAGTTGTTTTCCTTATTTGAGAGATTACTCATCTCACAAGTTCAATTTTCATACTTCCAAGTGTGTTTTCCTGGGTTATAGCAAAGATCATACTGGTTATCTTTGTCTTCATTCTTCTGGACATTTATATTTGTCGAGACATGTTGTGTTTAATGAAACAGATTTTCCTTATTATGAACTGTTTCATGTTTCCAAACCTTCTTCTTCTTCTTCTTCTTCTTCTTCTTCTTCTTCTTCTTCTTCTTCTCTCTCAAGTCTACCAGTTTCACTTCTTCAATCTGCATCTCACCATCATCTTTTATCTCAGTCCTCTCCTCCTACTACAATTTCTTCACCTCCTGGTATAGTTTCTTCACCTTCTGCTGCAGTTTCTTCGTCCCCTGCAGCATCCCCTGTTGCAGCTTCTTAATTACCTACTTCTTCTTGTCAAAATTTTCATCCAATGTAGACCAGAGCAAAAGATGGCATTTGCAAACCCAAATCATTTACTACATCCATGGTATGTCTTGATAGTCCTGAACCACATTTTATTAAGGATGTTTTGGTTTCTCTACAATGGAATAAGGCAATGAAGAGTGAAATTCAAGCATTAGTTGATAAAGGGACTTGGTCTTTGGTACCTTACAAACTAGAAATGGAGCTTGAGGGTTGCAAGTGGGTATATAGAACCAAATATAATGTTGATGGTACAATTTCTAAATACAAGGCATGGTTAGTTGCTAAAGGTTTTCATCAAACTCCCGGTGTTGATTTTTTTGAGACTTTTAGTCTGGTTATCAAGGCTTCTACAATTTGTGTAGTGTTTTCACTTGCTGTTGCGAAAGGATGGGACATTCAACATATTGATATTAACAATGACTTTTTAAATGGTGATCTGACTGAAGTAGTGTATATGGAACAACCATAAGGCTTTGTTAGTTCTACTCATCCCACTCATGTTTGTCGATTACACAAGGCCATTTATGGCCTAAAACAAGCACCATGTGTTTGGTTTCAAAAGTTGAAAAGTGCATTGCCTGGTTGGAGTTTTCACATTTCTAAATTTGATGTTTCATTATTCATTAGACATACTTCAAATTCTTATGTACTTATGTTGGTTTATGTTGATGATATTTTAATCATCTGCTCTTGCAATTCTGCTATTTAGCAGTTTATTTCTCAACTTAATCAATGTTTTGCACTCAAGTCTCTTGGTTCTGTCAACTATTTTTGGGCTTTGAAGCTCTTCATACGAAGCATTGCTTACATTTGACTCAATCTAAATAAGTGTGTGCCCTACTGCTATGCACTAATATGAGTGACTGCAAACCTTGTGACACACCTGCTTCTCCAAGTGCTAAACTGTCCAATCTTTCAGGGGATTATTTTTCAGATGCTAAGTTGTTCCGCAGTGTAGTTGGTGCATTGCAGTATTTGACAACTACACGACCCGACATTACCTTTCCTATCAACAAACTGAGTCAGTTTATGGCTGCTCCGTTGGTTACTCATTGGATTGCTTGTAAGAGAGTTCTTCAGTATCTAAAGGGTAGCCTGTCCAAGAGTCTATTTTTTCAGGCCTCCTCCACACTTGATTTGACTAATTTTTGTGATGCTGACTGGGCTACTTCTCTTGATGATAGGAAATCCACTACAGGCTTTTGTGTTTTTCTAGGCAATAATCTTGTTTCTTAGGGTGCTAAGAAGCAAACTGTGTGTAATACCTAAAATTTTAGTGATGTAATAATTGTAATACCTGAAATTTTAGTGACGTAATAACCTAAATTTGAGTTTAAAACACATATACGTATATATATATATATATATATATTTGTCATTGGTATGCAATTAATTAGTTAGCATAGAAGTATAAAGGAATGTACATTGATTAATATTAGACATATATAATTGTTGGGTAAATATATGCTTTTCTATTTGAATAAGAAATTAGTATTTTTAGTATGGTGTTAATGTAGAAAAGTATGCGTATAAAGATGCATTCATGAAAATAATAATTCGTTTAGTATGATGGTAATATAATAAAGAAGTATATGTGTAAAGGAAATGCATTCATAAATAAAATATCTCATTTGGTAAGATGTTAAAGTGGGCATATGTAGGAAGTGATAATCCCACATTGGAAAGATAGAGACACTATTTGGAAGAGGGCCCTCTATATAAACCCCCCTACTCCACCCATTTCATTCATCCCAAAGACAAGAGTTGAAAATTCCTCTTGTTTTCTCTCTTTGCCTCCTTCTTGGCAACCTTAGTTCTAGTTCTT
>JAJIYU010003668.1:0-26088 GCA_030144865.1 Tinospora cordifolia
AATCATTCAAAACATCAAAAATGTTGATCAAAGTAAGCAAAAGGCAAACTTCACAATGAACTCATTTAAATGCCACAATGTTTAATCAAAATGACTATGAAACACTCTTCATCACATTGAAATAAAAGAAACAATAGCCTAAAATGCTCATAAACAATGATTTGTTCAAGCCCTTGCCTCCAATATGTCAACAATTGTTCGAACATTGACAAAAAATATAAGAAGTTGAAAAGTTTTGAGCAAAACAAACCATTTCAAGTAAGAATGATAAGATTTAAATCCTAAAACTCATCTAAAATTGAAAATGAAGCAAAGGAATATTGAAAACTAAAGTAAAAACACTTACATTCTTGTTGGAGAAGGAAAAGAAACTTTGAGATTTGAAGGGGAAACGAAAAGCCACAGAAAAACTTGAGACATTTCAAAACAGAATGAAGCAAAATGACCGTGATCTGACTTACAAAGATGCACGGACCACGGTCAATACATTATGGATCGCGGTCTATGTATAAAATTTTGAAACGGTGTAACTGTTTGGTTCTGCCTATCGCGGTCCGAAGGAATGTTCAGAATTTTGGATCGCGGTACATGGAACGTTCAGAAAATATCATTTTGGTGACTGCGGTACATAGAACAAAGTGTTTTGTGGACCACAGTAACTGGACGAGATGTATAGTTCTGCTCTTTGATAACCGCGGTACACAGAATCAGTGATTCTGTGGACCGCGATAACCAGTATCAAATTACCCCTTTTTCACACCTAAACTACTTAGACCCTATCACTTCAATTAAATCCTAGGAAAATAAAACTCAACACATGAAAATAATCATAAACACGCTCGAAAAATCTAAATCAACAGTGGGTTGACTCCCATTCAGCGTTGTATTTAACGTCGTTAGCTCAACGAGGATACAACATTTCAGTCTCTATGCACTGCCATTTCAACAGTCTGCTTTGGGCCCACGTAGAATATCTTCAATCTCTAACCATTCACTTTAAATTTGTGGCCATCCATCAAGCTTTGCACTTCCAGTGCACCATATGAGAAAACTTAAGTAACTAGGAAAGGTCCTAACCATCGAAACTTAAGTTTGCTTGGAAACAACCGGAGTCTTGAGTTAAATAGTAGCACTTGCTGGCCAGGTTTGAACCTTTTTTTTTCTCAATGAATTGATCATGCCATTTCTTTGTCCTTTCTCTATAAATGGTGTTGTTCTCAAAAGCATCTCGACGAAACTCCTCGAGTTCAACAAGTTGCAGCAAACGGTACTCTCCACAAGCCTGTGCATCAAAATTCAACTTCTTGATGGCCCAGTAAGCTCTATGTTCTAATTCACAAGATAGGTGATAGGACTTTCCATACAACAACTGATATGGAGACATGCCAATGGGCGTCTTAAATGTTGTCATGTATGCCCACAATGCATCATCCAATTTCAGAGCCTAATCCTTACAGTTTGTTCCAACCATCTTCTGTAATATTGCATTGATTTCTCGATTAGACACTTCAACTTCCTTGTTAGTCTGTGGATGATAAGGTAAGGCAATCTTGTGTCGCACACCGTACTTGGTGAGAAGGTTATTGAAAATTTTATTGCAGAAGTGTGTACCTTCATCACTCACAATTACTCTAGGGGTGCCGAAGAGGGAAAAAATGTTGCAAAAGAGAAACTTCAACACAACTCTGGCACCATTCTTCACTGTAGCCACTGCTTCAACCTATCTAAAGACATAATCAATAGCCAGCAGTATATATTGTTTGCCATCGGACGGGGGAAAGGTCTTATGAAGTCTATGCCCCAACCATCAAACAATTCAACCTCTACAAAAGAAGTGAGAGGCATCTCATTTTTTCTGGAGATGTTTCCCTGTTTCTAGCACACTTCACATGTCTTCACAAATTGATAGGTGTTTTTTAGCATACTTGGCCAATAAAATCCACTCTCAAGAACACGCCTTGGTGTATGTTAATGGCTGTAATGACCACTGTATGGTGAGGCATGGCAATCATGAAGGACTTTGTTAAAGTCAAATTCTGGGATGTTACGGTGGATCACTTTGTCAGCACATCTCCGGTAAAGAAATGAGTCATCCCAAATATAGAACTTGCTTTCGTATATGAAGCGCTTTAGGCGACTATGAGACAAATCTGGAGGAGTAGCGATTGTGGCTTTGTAGTTGGAAAAATTTGCATACCATGGTGCGCTGTTACTGACAATCAAGAGGTACTCATCAAGAAAAACTTCCACTACGCTCATTGGATCTGGATTTGCCTCATTGGACAAGCGAGACAAGTGATCTGCTACCACATTCTCTGTACCCTTTTTATCTATCACTTCTATATCAAACTCTTGCAGCAATAAGATCCATCTTATCAATCTGGGCTTTGCATCCTTCTTTGCAAAGAGTTGGCGGATAGCTGCATAATCGGTAAAGACCTTGACATGTGATCCCACAATGTATGTCCGGAACTTGTCACATGCAAAGACAACAACCAACAACTCCTTTTTAGTGGTAGTATAATTCTTTTGAGCATCATCCAACATTTTGCTTGCATAGTATATAGCTCTGAACATTCTATCATGTCTTTGTCCTAAAACAGCTCCAACCACATGGTCACTAGTATCGCATATGATCTCAAATGTTTTCCCCCAAACTGGTGTAGACATAATAGAAGCAAACGTTAAAGCTCTTTTTTGTATTGAAAGCTTCAATACACTCAATTGTGAAATTAAACTCAGCTTCCTTTTCAAGCAAATTACTCAATGACCAAGTGATTTGAGAAAAGTTCTTGATGAATATTCAATAAAAACCAGTATGCCCCAGGAAACTTCTCACCTCTCGCACCATCGTTGGAGGTACGAGCTTTTTAATGGCTTGAATCTTTGCCCTATCCACTTCAAGACCATTAATAGAAACTTTGTGACCCAAAACAATACCTTCTCAAACCATGAAATGACATTTTTCTCAATTAAGTACCAGGTTCTTTTCTTCACAACAAGAAAGGACTCTTTCTAGATTAAAAATGCATTCATCAAATGTTGCACCAAATATAGAAAAGTCATCCATAAATACCTCCATGATGTCTTCAATCATACTTGCAAAAATCACCATCACACACTCTGAAAGGTAACTGGTGCATTACACAAACCAAAAGGCATCCTCCTAAATGCATAAGTTCCATATGGGCAAGCGAAGGTTGTCTTCTCTTGATCCTCTGGTGCAATAACTATCTGATTGTACCCTGAGTACCCATCTAAGAAACAATAAAAAACATATCCAACAATCTAGTCCAGCATTTGATCCACAAATGTCAAAGGGAAGTGATCTTTGCAAGTAGCTTTGTTCAGCTTTCTATAATCTATGCACACACGCCATCCTGTGGTTGTCCTTGAAGCAATTGTTTCTCCTTTCTCACTTGTAACAATCGTGATCCCTCCTTTCTTAGGCACAACATGAATGGGGCTAACCCATGGTAAATCTGATATTGCATAAATAATTCCTATATTCAACCATTTCATTACTTCCTTCTTGACCACATCCTTCGTGATAGGGTTGAGTCTTCGTTGGTGTTCCACTGTAGGCTTATGTGAATCTTCCATTAAGATCTTGTGCATACAAATAGTCAGACTTATCACTTTGATATCTTCAATGGTCCATCCTATTGTAGCCTTGTGGTCTTTCAACACTTTCAGCAACTTCTCTTCTTGAGCAGGGGTTAATGAAGAGGAGATAATGACTGAAAATAATTATGCTTCATCCAAATAAGCATATTTCAAATGTTTTGGAAGCGATTTCAGATCAACAACCCTAAGAGTTTCTTGAACATCTTCGAATTGATGAACTTCAAATAATTTTGCCTCTAAACTATTGGGCTTTGGTGGGCATGCTTCTAAAGCTAACACAATTAGCTTCTCATCTTCAATCATAGATTGGGGAAAGGAAAGTGAACGAGAAATACATCCCACCAAATCATCTTGAGAGCTCAATTCATCCACCACCTCGATAATGCAAGAGTTTAGAACTTCTACCCTTTTGCATTCATGCAAGTCACTGGGGTTGTTCATTGCTTTGTAAAGATTGAAAACAACTCTTTCTTCATTCACCCTCAAGGTTAACTCTCCTTTATGGACATCTATGAGTGCATGCCCTGCAGCCAAGAATGGTCTCCCAAGGATGAGTGGTATTTCACAATCCTCTTCCATCTCTAGAACCACAAAGTACACTAAAAATATGAATTTATCCACCTTGACTAACACATCCTCAATAACACCTTTTGGGTATGTTAAGGATCTGTCTGCTAGTTGAAAGGTGATTGTGGTTGGCTTAATTTCTGACATTCCCAACCTCTTGCACACTGACAAAGGGATGAGATTAATGCTTGCGCCAAGGTCACATAATGTCTTGTCAAAGATTTTCGAACCTACGTTGCATTGTATAGTAAAACTTCCCGGATCTTTCAATTTCTGAGGAAGTTTCTTTGGTAGGATAGCACTACACTTTTCAGTAAGCTTCACCGTTTCAAAATCTTCTAACTCCTTCTTCTTAGAGATAATCTCTTTCATAAACTTTGCATAGTTGGACATTTGCTGTAGAGCTTCTGCAAATGGAATGTTGATATGAATCTTCTTGAACATTTCCAAAAATTTAGCAAATTGTTCATCCAACTTCTTCTTTTGGAACCTTTGAGGGAATGGCAATAGTGGAGACTCAAAGGCCTTTCCCTCTTGGTTGACATTTTCCTTGCCTTTCCCTTTTGACTTTGAAGGTTCTTCATTTAGAACCGTTGGTTGCCTTAGAACATTCTTCTCATAGCCAACAACATCTTCAGCTTTAATGGATGGCATAATTGGGTATGGTGGACTTGCTACTTCTTTTTCGCTCCTAGTAATCACCGCTTTGCAGCTTTCTTTTGGATTTACCTGAGTGTCACTTAGAAATGAACTCCCTGCTGGTTTGACACTATATGTGCTAACTGTCCCACTTGAGTTTCTAAACTTTTAACTGTGGGATTCATATTTCCAATTTGGATCTCAATGACAGAAACTCCATTGTCATTTTTGTCTACCCTTCCGGTTAACACCTTGAAAAACCTCGTGTGCATGTTAATCATTTCATCAAGCTTGTCTTCCAAGGATGGCTTTTTATCCTATAAGGGCTGTTGAAGCACAAATCCAGGTGGAAGTTGAACATTCCTGCTGTTTGCATATGAGAAGTTCTCATTATTTCTCACTCCAGGATGATAGCACTTTGGAACATTATAACCCCCAGCTGGTCCTTGGTATCCACTGAGTTTGTTCATGGAATTCATTTGCTTAATGGAAGCTTCTCCATGATAGGACGTCTTGTTAGCTTCAGCACTAAATTGCACTTGTTGAGTTTGTTAATTTTGAAACTGTCCACTACTGCTTTTCTTTTTTACCAAATTCAGTCGATAAGTCGTAGCCGCAATTTGAGCATGCAAAGCACTAATTTCATTTACTTCCTGAATTCCCACTCTTTTGGCTGTTCCTCTTTCAGTACTATGACCATATGCATTAGCTGCCATGTCTTCAATCAGTTAAGTGGCATCCGTGGTGGACTTTCCCATCAATGACCCTCCAACTGCAGAATCTACCAAAGCCCTGGTTGGTGGTGTAAGTCCACTATAAAACATTTGAATTTGGAGCCAAGGAAGGTATCCATGCTGCGGACAATGCCTCAATAGATCTTTGAACCTTTCCTAAGCTTCATACAGTGATTCAAATTCAGATTGCTTAAAGGAACTAATTTCACCCTGCAATTAGTACACTTTAGCTGGTGTGAAATATTTTTGTAGAAATTTCTGGCCCATTTCTTTTCATGTCGTAATATTTCCAGGAAGCAAAGTTTGCAGCCAACTTTTGGTTTTATCCCTTAAGGAGAAGGGGAAAATCCTTAGCCTAAGCTGGTCTTCAGTTACCCCGTTCATCTTGACAATGTCTCAAATCTCCATCAAGGAATTAAGATGAGCTATAGGGTCTTCAATTGCTGAGCCTCCAAACTGTTGTTGCTGCACCATTGTAATTAAAGAAGGCTTCAGCTCAAAGTTATTTGCATTTATTGGTGTTCTTGCTATGCCCGAGTAATTGTTGTTCAAAATCAGTTTGAATAACTCTCTTAAGGGTGCTTCTCTATGCAGTCTTTTCTTTATTATTCCCCACACCATAACATCCACTATCAGCCATAGTTGGTACTCGTCCTTCAGCTTCCAACCGAATCTGATGAATTGTTTTCAGCAAATCTAGATCGTAAGGGTCACAAGGATGTTTACTCATGCAAGCCTGAAACACCTAAACACACACAAGATCATGTGTATTCAATGTACTTTAATAAATCTAGAGAACAACCAAGTAAAAGGTAAAAATAGAAATAAAATTGCCTTGACTAAGACTGAACCAAGTTCAATTGGTTTTAAGATAGTTAACACATTTTTTCCCGACAACGGCACCAAAAACTTGTTGACCACCCTACAAGTGTACAGGTTCGAACTAGTATTAACCGGTGAGATCGGATATCGTCCTCAGGGAAAGTGGATTTAGTAAAATACCTTAAATCCCAATCTAATTCTAGTTTTCATTTTATCAAGGCTCCAATTGAAGTGAGTGTATCAATTTCTGGACAAGAATCTAACATATCGAAAGCGATTAAACTTTGTTTTAGAAAACTTTATGAAGGGGGTTGTCTAGGATATTGAATGCCGCTGTATGACCAGTGATTCTCGTTTTAGATCATGAAATAGCTACACTATGAGTTCTAGCACCTATAATTGAAATCCTCTCCCGAGGCGCTTCAATATCTATTAGTGTTGTCTTATAATGCCCTCTCCCAAGGTACTTAATCAACAACCTAATGTTGTGTAATCAAAAGTCTGGGCAACTCCCCAGATAAATTAACAACCCTCCGGTCAATCAACTACTCTAAGTCTATACTGTGACAACCACCCATCAAACCTCTATTCTGAGTTAGTTTAATGCCTTGAGCTCATCATGTCTATGGCCAGTAAAAGCATTAAGCATACACAATATAGAATAGTGTTTTTAAATCAATAACTTCGACAAGAAATCACAGTTCATACATTGTACATTCACATCCCAGATAAAGAAAACTAACTAGCTTGACATGAAAGTAATTGAAAACATTAAATAGTAATGAACAAAGTAATCATAATCAAAACTTGAAAAAAATCTTCAATCCCTACTTGAAACTCTTGTTTTTGCCTTTCTCAGCCGTCACTGTCAAGTTTTTTTGAATTAGGCATGTTTTGGTTCTAACAATTTCTCATATTTATAGGATTGCACTGAAAAAACCCTAAAAATACAAGAAACCCGACAATTAATCGTGTGACCGCGGTCAGTATTGTTCTTTAATGAAAATTCGAATTTCCCTTATTCTGTGCACCATGGTCCACGATCCACGTTTTGGTTATTGATTGACCGACCACGGTAACCAATGAGCTTTGATCTCGTTCTGTCTTCCTTCGGCTACCTCGATTGTCAGTTATTCGACCGCAGTCACTTGATGCTTTCCTCATGATTTTCCTTTTCTCTTTGCCTTTATATGATGCACTTTCTCCTTTGGCTTTACTCTGAACTTGCAATACACTAGACTTCCTTTCCCATACATCATTTTCTTATAGAAGAGCCTTAAATCTTGAAAACAAAGCTTATAATGCAATAAAACATGGAATTCCCTAACCTACATGCTCATGCTACTAATTATGCATAACTTCGCCTAATTCTCCTTTTATGCCTATAAAATGTAATAAATCACCTATATTAATGTTAACCAACTGTGCAACTAACAATACGCAACAACCTTACCATCCTGCATCAGTACAACTCCTAACTCATTCCTCAACACATTAGTGTAAAGAGTATAACCCACTCCATGTGTTGGGGTAATCAATATTGGGGCTAAAGTCAGCCTCTTCTTCAACTCTTGGAAAGCAAACTCACATTTGTCATCCCAAATGAACTTAACTCCCTTCTGAGTTAGCTTTTTTATAGGATCTTCAAACTTGAAAAGATTTTGGATGAATCATTTTTAGTATCCTACTAACCACTTCTGATACTAACCTTACCAAATGAACTTAACTCCCTTCTGAGTTAGCTTTTTTATAGGATCTGCAAACTTGAAAAGATTTTGTATGAATCATTTTTAGTATCCTACTAACCCCAAGAAACTTTGAATCTTCGTAACTATTTTTGGTTGTTTCCAGTTCATGACTACTTCTATCTTTCACTAGATCAATAACTATGCCTTCTACAAATATCACATGCCCAAGAAATTTCACCATCTTCACCCAGAATTCACATTTCCTGAATTTAGAAAACAAGTGATAGTCTGTAAGAGTCTCCAAAACAATTTCTAATTGCCTCAAATGTTGTTCTTCTAACTTTTAATAGATCAAAACTTCATCAACAAATACCACTATGAATCAATCTAAGTGAGGTATGAAAACCTTGTTCATCAAATCTATAAAAGTTGCATGAGAATTATTTAGACCAAAAGGCATTATAGTAAACTCAAAATGACCATATTTAGTTCCAAATGTTGTCTTTGGAATGTCCAACTCTTTGACCTTAGATCAATCTTAGAGAAATGTGAGGCTTCTGGCCATTGATCAAATAGGTCATCAATCCTAGGTGATGGGTACCTATTCTTCACAGTAACATTGTTCAATTTCCTATAATCAATACACAATCTCATAAATCCATCTTTCTTTTTTACAAATAGCATTGGAGCTCCCCAGGGTGATTCATTCAGACAAATGAACCCTTTCTCCTAAAGTTTATCTAATTGTGTCTTCAACTCCTTTAGTTTAACTAGTGCCATCTTATAGAGTGGAATAGCTATAGGTTCAGTTCTTAGGTAAACCTCAATTTTTAATTTTACCTCTCTTCTTGGTGGAAACCCTAGCAAGTCATCTGGAAATACTTCAGCATAGTCTCTCACCTCCATGATGTCTTGCATCCCAACATGAGTGTACAACACATCTTCTTCTATCACCTTCCGGTAATCTTCTCCTTGTCTCATGTTGTATAACATTGCCGCCATTGGGTTTCTAGGTCATCTTCAAATTTTACCATAGATCTTTACCGACTCACCAAATTATAAAGTCAATGTGATTCTTCTTATTGGGCAATCAATATAAGCCTAGTACTGAGTCAACCAATCCATGCCCAATATCATATCATATCCTTGAAAAGATAATACTCTAAGGTTTGCAATTATTTGTTTGACCCAAATCTCAACTCACATGTACAAAATTTTCAAGCAATTACAGTTGTTTCAATGGGAGTGGATATATATAATGGTTTTGGTGGTGTAGAAGTCACTAATTGTAATCTTTTAATTAAGTCTTCCAACACAAATGACTTAGTAGCACCCGAATCAAACAATATTTTCACAACAACATTAAATAGTAAAAATGTACCTTCAACAGTGAGTGATGGGTCCACCTGTCTATGTGCCATAGCATACACTCAGGCTTCATTTTGTCCCCTATTCTGACTTTGTTTGCGTTGTTGCTGCCGTTGTGGCTAAGCTGCAGTTGACCATGACCATCCTGATTCTTGCCCTGCCCATTGTTCTATGCTTGGTTCTGCCTTTGAGCCTTTGTGATCCTTGGCTCTGGCAATCTCTAGCAATATGTCTTTTTTAACCACAATTGAAGCATGTTCTCCCCTTTTAAGCAAACTGTATATCTATTTTAGACTGGTTCTGCTACTTCTGAGACTGATTCTTATTTTTCTATGTCCCATTCTATTGCTAATTAGTGGCATTCTTATTCTATTTCTTTTAGTTTCCTTAGTAATCTTTGTTATTACCAGACCTCTTGTTTCTATTCTTCAACTTCACTCAAAGTTGAGTTCTCTTTCCACTAAGAGTGCCTTCTTGATGACTTCTCTATATGTTTCGAGGCTCATAAGCACCACTTCCTTTTAGATTTCTATCTACAGACCCTCAGCAAATTGGTTAGCCTTTACATGTTTCTCCCTAATTAGTTCAAGTGTAAAATTGGCCAACTTAGTGAACTTGGTTTCATATTTAGCCACAGTCATATGTTCCTGGGTCAATCTGATAAATTATGTGTGCATCTACCTCAACGTCACCTCTAGGAAAATTTTGTCATAGAATACTTCCTTAAATTTCTCCCAGCTCATCTGCATAACTTTGGTGTTCAAATTTGCCTTTAGCATCCTTCACCAATTCCTAGCTGATCCCTTGAATTGATGGATGGCTAGTGTAACTCTCTGAGGACCATTTGCTCCCAATACTTCCAGATGTTCATCAAACTCCTATTACTAGTGATCCGTTGTCATGTAGTAAGATTTTCCATCAAATGTAAATGGACGAAGTTTCAACAACTCCATCAACATAGCCCTCCGTTCCTTGCCCTCAATGTCATCTTGTGCCCTTTGACAAACTAGAGCCTCAAGTAAGGGCGCTGCCTGCTGCACCAAAATCTGCTCCTGATGCTGAAATTGTATTTGCAGCTGTGGTGCCACTTGTGGCCGCAGCTGGGGCAATGCCTGCAAGACCTGCTTAGTGACCCTCCTAGTGATCTTAGTCAACAACTCAGGCATCAATACAATCCCTATCTAAGCCTCAATGGCATTAGCCTATGCCCCTTGTCCCTGTTGTTTAGTCTCATCAACTGCTGCAACTCTTGTGATATATCTCTTGGACCTAGCCATTATCTACAAGCCAAATATTCATTCATTTGTCATAAATCAATCGTAACCATTCATATGTATATATATAGACGAAACTATTTATTCCTGTTGTACTAACATGACTCTAAATTCATGTCTCTAAGTTCTCATTCATTCAATGGCCAATTGGTTTTGTAATACCCGATAATTTTGTACAAAATTCAATGAACGAAAGTAAATAAAATAATTTGACTTTGAGAAATTTATAATATTTTTGGGTATAAATTATGTATGTTTCAAGGTATAAAATAAAGTAGGAAAATTAAAATTTGTTAAGAAATTTTGGTGCAACTTTAAGGTATCCAAAAATGAATAATAGAAAAAAAAAGAAAAGAAAAAATGTGAAAAATTGCAAAAAAAAAAATCCTAAAACGAATTACTTCAACCTGTCTACTTTGGGGAGCCGCTGAAATCCAACAAACATGAAAATTTCCCTATTCAAAAACACCCAAAAATTACAAATCCTGCCCTTGGAGACTTTATATAAACCTCTCTCACTCTTCTTCATCCCAACAAAAACTGATAAAACCATTCTTGCTCTCTCTACCTCTCTCTTAGCATCTCCTTTTTCTTTCTTAAGTTATTCTAAATAGCTAGTGGACTAGTATCAATGGAGTGTTGCACAAATCTAGTGCAAGCAAGGGGAAAGATCTAAGAGGAGCTCAGAAAAGTTTAGAAAGAAACACTTTTGAGGTGAAAATGATTTTCAAGTTTTAATTTATTATTTTGATTTAAATAAAGTTTGCATGGGTGTTATGCTTTAAATTTATATGATTATACATGTCATGTAGAAAATGCATGATTAGGTTTGCATAAATAATTATGCATACTTTTTTTATATTAAATTACATGTCGTAATGTTGCTATGTTTTAATAGCTTATTTATATTTAATTTTTACGCTTTACATTGAATTAAAAGATTAATAAAAATTATAACTACGTATCGGCATGATGACGAATTTTTATCATGAGTATTTTAATCTGGAGTTGGGAGGCAAATAAAGGGTTCGGATTTGACCCTACCTCTACTAAAATGGGTTTAAGTGTCGGTAATGGACCTCTCTTCCTAGGGTTGGAATACTAGAGCGTATTTATCTTCGGTCCTTAATGTTAATTGAAATAATATGATGTTTGAATCATCTAATTTTTTAAAAGTGATTGACATACATGTTTTATTTGATTGAAATAATAAACCAAATATTTGGGATGATCCATTGGGCTTTTTAGCTCACCCCTTCCTCTTTGATATTTCAGGAAATTAATTATCAAAGATAAATGGGATTTACCTAGATTAGAAAATTTAATTTCATTGTAATGAAGATTTAGAGTCTTGTACTTTTTGTTTAATAATATGAAAGGATTTTATTTTTTTCAATGTTGGCCCTATTGAATTATTTGACTTAAATTGAGTTGAGCACTCAAGAAGTCTCATGGCTTTGAGACGTGAAAGGGAAAAGGTTAACGTGACATAGGCTCGCCTTCTGGGCGGCCCAACACTTAGAAAGAGAAAATGAAGGTAGTGCAGTAATTGTGCCCTTAGAGCCACGTGGGCCTAGGTGTGGGAGGTGGGGTGTTACAAAGACGGTATTAGAGCACAGTCAGTAGATATACTGGGCAGAAATTAGAAAGAGTTGATTGCTGAGGTAAGACCATTGTTTGAATTAATTTAGGAAGCCCTGCCTCCTATTTTAGAAATTTAAATTATTTTTGTAAAAGAGATATATGTTTTTCAAATATTTTGCTTAGATACAAAGATTACGAGTTGAGCTAATAGTAGGTAAACCTTGTTCCAAGTAAAACTAAACATTGAAAGGGGAATGAGTTATCCTATTTTAGAAAGTGTGGTTGCTAAGCAGACTTTAGTCTTGTCATCCAATCTGGAGGTTGTCCCACCAGCTCATACTAGTAGTCAGAGTTGAAGAACACACTTATTTTGTATGAAAGAAAACTAGGAGGTGGTAATTAAGGGCGAGGAACTTACTATTGCTCAAAAGAGATGTCAAAGGTGGTATCATGAATAAATGAAGGTTGACAGTTTGACAAAAGAACTTTTCAACCAGGAACTGAACACTAGGTCTAGGAGAGAGACCTTAGGCAGAAACTTGGGTGGCACAGTGGATCAAAAATGAAAACTTTTAGGATATAGGCTAGAGACTAAAAACGTGTGAAAACCAAACACTTGTGTGGTTAGGACACGAGATCAGGAGGATCCTATATCGTTGGTTTCTATGTAGTATGGGACACATAGGAAGTCAGAGATATGGGGGAATCCTGGACTTAGAGAATGACATACCATGTTTGATGAATGATTGGTGGCTTTGAACAAACTTATTTCCCTATGCTTGGCTGGTATGGGACGGTCAAATATAGTGGGACTTGAAAAGCCTTAGAAATTGAGACATTTGAGAAATTGATTAAGTGTAGTGTAACCTCTGACTGGAAGACTATGTTGATGGACAAGGGTGGTATAGGACACTCAAACCTAGAGGCATAGACAGAAGCCTGGAATTTCGCTATGCTAGCATGATTGAATGATTGAATGCATGAGTTGCTTATTTCCTAAATATGTATGACACCAAATTTTGTAGCCAAGAACAAAAGATTTTAGAAGAATAAACTATTAGACCACTGAACAGATCAAAAACCTAAAAACTTGAATGTAGAGTTATGATAGTACGAACGAAACAAAAACCATGGGAATAAGTACTAAATTGGCTTGACTTGTAGATAATGGCAAGACTTGAGAGATATGCTACCAGAGCTACCACATATGATGAGACTGACTCACAAGGGCAGGAAGTACCAAAGGTATGGCTAAGACTCAGATGGAGAACATGATGATAGAAGTCACTAGAAGGGTGATGGAACAGATTCTGAGGGCCCTACCTCAGATGTTACCACAAGGGGCACCATAGCCATAGGTACAAGAATAGGTTCCAGTACAGCAAGCAGTGTCAGTACCCAAGGTCCCAACTCGTCAGGGGTTATAAGAGGACCTAGAAGACAAAGAGCATAGGAAAATGTTACAGTAGTTGAAAAAACTCCAACTATCACAGATTTATGGTACTTCTAACTGCATAATAGCTAACCATTGGTACCAGGAGTTGGAAGAACACATAGACGTGTTAAAAGTAATGGGTGCCTGTAGAGTGGCGCTGGCTACCCATTAGTTCAAGGAACTAGCTAGAAGTTGGTGACAAATGTTTGAAGGCTGATCCGAGCACCAACGTCAAGTAGATGAACTGGGAGGAATTCAAGAAAATATTCTACGAGAAGTTCTTCCTAGAAGCAACGCTGAGGAAGATGCAAGAAGATTTCATTCGGCTAAACCAAAGAGATATGATGGTAGCTGAGTGCGAGGTCAAATTTACTGAATTGCCCAAATTTTCATTTGAGCTAATTAGGGAAGACAAAGGCCAATCGCTTTGTTCAGGGTCTAAAGATTGAGATCCAAAAAATAATAATGACATTAGGCCTAAAGACGTATAGAGACGTCATAAAAAAGGCATTGACACTGGAGCAAGAACTGAACTTCGAACAAAAGTTAAGAAACAAGAACAAGCGATCAAAAAATGGCAAAGACTATTAAGGACCTCAGAAAATCCAGAACACTCATCAAGAAATGAGGCACCCTAGACACAGCAACAAGCAAGATCCAACAGAGGGGAACAGAAGGAACAGGCCAAGCAACATGGGTTGTGTCATTACTACAACCAATCAGGAAATGTGGCAAGAGCTTGTCCTACAAAACCCCAGGCTTCCCAACAACAACACCAGTATCGCCAGGGAGGATGATAGAATGCAAGTCCTCAACAACAATAACCCTAACAAAGTAATAACTAGGGGCAAAACTAGTAACAAGGCCGAGGGGAAAACCAGGCCAGAGTGTTCGTGATTGCTGAGGAATAGGTCCCTGCAGTGGAAGATTCATTCCTATTATTTAATGTTGCTTTGAAATTATTGTTTGATTCAGGTGCTATAAAATCTTTTGTTTCGAAAAAACTAATTAATAGGTTCCAACTAGTAACAAAGAGTTTGCCTGTAACTTTGAATGTGTCCACACCCATAAGAACTACTATTATTCAAAAAGAACATGTACCTGTGATCTTAGATTTGGGGATAAATTGATTTCTACCGATCTACGAGTACTCCCATTTTACGGGTACTATGTGATATCGGGAATGGACTGGTTAGACTAATATCAGGCACGTATCAATTGTCTCAAGAGAAGAGTGACAATAACATTACCTCAGGAGAAGCCTTGGAATCAACAGTAATATCTAGAGATTGCCTAGGAGCCCAATAATAGCCATGTTGAACTACTTAAAGCAGAAGGATGAACTCAGGAAACTCTTAGAGGAATACTCTAAAGGACAAAAATAGATCCAAAACCTGGAAGTGGTCAGAGATCATGAAGATGTGTTCCCTGATGACTTCCCCAGACTACCACTAACTAAAAACATAGAGTTCAAGATTAAACTTCATCCTAGAATCAATCCCATAGCTATACCTCCATACAGAATGGCACCAATGGAACTGATCGAGTCAAAGGCCCAACTAGACCAGTTCGGAGAAAAGGATTCATCAGACCAAGTGAATCACCTTGAGGAGCACTAGTGTTGTTCATGAAAAAGAAGGAGAGATCTATGAGACTCTATGTTGACTATTGAAAGCTGAACCAGGCAATGGTAAAGCACAAGCACCCTTTACTAAGGATAAACGACTTATTTGGTCAATTGAGAGGAGCAACTCATTTCTTAAAAATTGATTTTAGGTCAGGATACCATCAGTTGAGGATTCTTGAATTTGACATTCACAAAACAGCCTTTAAAACCAAATATGGACACTTCAAGTTTATGATGATGCCCATTGGTTTAATCAATGCGTTGGTATCATTCATGGACTTGATGAACCAAGTGTTTAAGTAGTACCTTGACCAATTTGTTGTGCATTTGTTGATGACATCCTAATATACTCCAAGTGGAAAGAGATTCACCTAGAACACCTAAGGATCATGTCTAAAACACTCATAAGGCACCAATTGTATGCTAAGTACAACAAGTGCAAATTTTGGATAGAGATGGTCAAATTCTTTGGCCATGTAGAATCAATAGAAGGCATCTCTGTAGATCCTGAAAAGGTGGAAACTGTCACAAAGTGAAAACAAACTAAGATGGTCACAGAGATCAAGAGCTTCTTAGGCCTAGCTGGATACTACAAAAAATTCATACATAACTTTTTCAAATTAGCAAAACCCATGACCAAACTGACAAGAAAAGGAGTTAAGTTCACTTGGGATGAGAAGTGTGAACAATCATTCCAAGAACCGAAGAAGAGATTGACTTCGGCCCCTCTCTTAGTTACTTTGACTCATGTTGTTATTTACATTCTGTACACAGATGCTTCACAGAATGGATTGGGTGCAGTCTTGATGCAAGAAGGAAAGGTTGTTGCGTATGCCTCGCGACAATGAAAGATTTATGGGCAAAACCACTCAACCCATGACTTACAATTAGCAATCATAGTGTTTGCCCTAAAGATATGGAGGCATTACCTATATGGTGAAAGGTTTGACCTATTTTCATATCAAAACAATATGAAATACATTTATACGCAGAAGGAATTGAATCTCAAGCAGCGTAGGTGGATAGAATTCCTTAAAGACTATGATTTCCAACTCCATTACCACCCAGGGAAAGCCACCGTGGTAGTTGATGCCCTGAGTAGAAAATTTAGCAAGCAGGAGGAGGAAAAGGGTCAAATATACCAACTGATTAAAGACTTCAGGCTGGGAGTGACCTTAAATGACAAATGAACCTATCTATATAATATGACTTGTCAACTGGATCTTCTACATCAAATCAGGAAAGAACAAAGGCACGACAAGTGGTTCACAAGGCTGATAGAAGGAATTCAACAAAGTAAGCATACCAAGTTCAGAATGGATGCCAAAGGTACCCTAAAGCTCGAAAATAGAATTTGTGTACTGTAGAATGGACAAAGTAGACAAACCATTCTAGACGAAGCTCATCAGACCAAGTATACGATGCATCTAAGAGGAGATAAGATGTATCAAAACCTACAAAAGAACTATTGGTGGAGGGGAATGAAGAGAGACGTAGCTAATTATGTATTTCAGTGCCTCAGCTGTCAGCAAATAAAGGCAGATCATCAAAAACCCTTTGCAATGTTACAACCACATCCAATCCCAGAATGGAAGTAGGATAAAATTTCCATGGATTTTGTCAGTGGGTTACCCAAGAATCAAAAAGGGGAGGATACTATTTGGGTGATTGTGGATCATTTCACTAAGGTGGCACACTTCTTACCCATTAGATCCACAAAACAAGTCAATAAACTGGGTGAACTCTATTTGAAAGAAATAGTATGCCTTCATGGAGTACCTAGGATGATAGTGTCGAATCGAGACTCTTGCTTCACCTCACAATTCTAGAAGAGTTTACAAAAGGAATGGGCACCAAATTCACCATGAGTACAGCTTTTCACCCTCAGATGAATGGGTGGTCTAAGAGAGTCATTCAGACGCTGGAAGACATGCCTAGGTCTTGCATCCTTGACTTCAAAGGGAACTGGAGTAAATATCTACGCCTGACAGAGTTTGCTTATAACAACCTATTAGGCAAGTATAAAGATGGCTCCGTATGAAGCTCTCTATGGGAGGCCCTATAGATCACCAACCTATTGGGCTGAACTTAAGGACCGCATACTTATTAGGCTAAATCTAGTGGAGGAGATAAAGAATCAAATGAGACAGATTTAAAAAAGACTGGCCATGACACAAAGTAGATAGAAGAGTTATGCTGATCGAAGAAGAAGGCCACTAGAATTTTCAACCAGACGATAAGGTATTTCTAAGAATTAGTCCTCAAAAGGGACTTAAACAATTTGGAAGTAAGGGAAAACTTGCACCAAGATTCATTGGACCCTTCGAGACACTCAAGCGAATCAGTGAATGAGCATACGAATTAGATCTACCAAACCGAATGTCCTTAATGCACAACACGTTTTATATATCGATGCTGAGGAAGTATGAACCCAATCCCTCCCACATAATCCATTGGGAAGAGATGGACATCCAAGACGATACTACATACGAAGATGCCACATCTAGTGCAAGTAGGATTGTAAGCGAGTCGGATGACAGCACCAAAAGTCACCCAACCCGACCTAGTTAGGTAGTGATTTTTTCCACCCGACCCGACCCAACCAAGGAGCCCAACCTGCCCGACTTGTGGTCGGGTCGGGTGGGTTGGGCCATGCATTTTTTTTAAAAGGCCTAATTTTGTCAAAAAGCCCAATATTTTTTGTAAAAAAAGCCGAATGATATATATATAAACCCATTTATAATAAAAATCAAATTTTATTAATATTTTTAAATTTAACACATTTAAATTAATCATTTTTTCTATTTAGATTTAAATGACATATAAATAGATTTATATTAACAAAAAAACATTACAACAAATTTAAAGATGAAAAAACTATTCAAATTTAAAACATTAAGTTAAAAAATATTATTTAAAACATTGTAACCTTATTTGTTGAATTTTTAAAAACCTAAAAATTTCATAATATATTTAAATTTTATAGTAATATTAAAATTAAAAATAAAATATGCAACCAACAATAACAGATTAACATATAATTAATGACAACCTAATAAAAAAATTCATATTCCAAAAAAAAAACCATGTTCATATTCCACAAAAAAAATGTTCCAAAAATAACCTAATAATAACTTGCAACCAGCAATAATAGATTAACATATAATAACCTAATATACATCCCTGCAAGTTGCAATATCAAGTTAACATGTAATAAAAGCTGCAATAATAATTTAACATGTAATAAAATCATTTTCAAATTCAAAGTCCCTGCAAAAAAAAAAATTATATGACAAAACCATATAATAAACCAAACAAGAATATGTAATAAAAATTCAAAGTCCAAAGTCTTAAAAATTATAGGCATTAATTTAGTCAAACATTATCAAGTTCAAAAAAAGTTTAGTTCAAAACTCATTCAACAAAAACTACAACTCATTCTTTGCAACTCCAAATACTCTATATAGAAACCCTTTCTTCCAACTTTCAACTAAAAACTGCAAAAAAAAAAAAAAACCATAAACAAATAACTAATACCACCAACTACATTCAAATGACTAAGGGTCATAGACTATTAATTCTTCATCCTCTTCATCAAAAAGATTAGAAATAAGTCATAATGTCACATTGAGCAATTATTAATATATAAACAATGTTTTACAAAAAAGAAAAGATCTAATTTACTTAAAGAAAAAGATAATTTGTAATACCTTGATCATTAATTTCATCAAATGCTTGTCGAATATCAATTGGAACTTGTATAGCACGAATCCAATTTTGTGCACATATGAGGGCTTCCACTATTTTTGGGCTGAATGATGACCGGTATGGATCAAGAATCTGCTCTCCTGTACTGAAAGTCGATTCTGAAGTAACAGTTGATATTAGAATTGCCAAGACAAGTTTTGCTATTTTGGATAGAGACTTAAATCTTATACCATTAGTTTTCCACCATTCTAAAACATCAAATGTTGGATTTGACGGTGCAATCACAAGACTTTCTAATATATAAGAGTCCAATTCTGACCTGTTCTCTTTATCTGGATTTAACAAATTTCTTTTTAATTGGTCAAATTGTAAAAGTCCAATCACTTGCTCAAATTCAACACTTTGTGCACGTGAATATTGTTCTCCACTATTTTTTTCTCCTCCACATTCTTCACCTTGAAATATTTCAAGCAACCTCCTCAACATGGTTTCTACCTTATTTGCTAACAATTGTCCAAGTTCATTACCATATAGTATCACAAATCCAGTCAACAAGGTCTCCAACTTATACCTTGGATCAAGAACAACAGCAACATACAACAAGAAATTAGTTTTTTCAAGGTTTCCCCAATACTTGTCATATTTTAATTTCATCTTACCTGCAAGAGATTGCAATAATGGATCATCTGATGTCATATTTACATTAATCAACTCACGAATAAGCCGAATCCTTGGAAAATACTTGTTTGATGTCACAAATAAAGATACAAAGAATTTCAAAGTGATTTCATAAAAATACTTCAAGAAATACACAAGGGCTCTAACTTTTGCCCAATCCAAAGTAGAAGGATAATCTTCTTCATTAAAATCTCCACTTTCTTGTTCTTGTAGCCTTTCAAAGGCTTTTTGAAACTTCAAGGTTGTGTCCAACATCTTATATGTCGAGTTCCACCTTGTCAACACATCTAAACACACAAAACGAGTGGTGGAAAGCTTTTCTTCTTCTACACGTCTTAAATGTTTGTAATCTTCCAGGAGAAGATCTAACATACAACACAATTTTTAAACCATCAGTCACCACCAAATTAAGAATGTGTGTACAACACCTAACATGCAAAAACTCTCCGTCTAACAACAATCCATTCCAATTTCTGATTTTCTTAGCCAAGTAAGCCACTGCAGTGTCATTTGAACTTGCATTGTCCACTATAATAGTGAAGACTTGATCTATCCCCCACTCAAGCAAACATTTCTCAATTCCTTTACCAATAACCTCTCCCTTATGACTTTCAATTGGACAACAATTCAAAATCCTTTTCTGGAACTTCCATTCACTATCAATAAAATGAGTTGTAAGGACAATTTAATTCAAATTTTGTCCTGATTTCCAATAATCAGTTGTAAGATTTACTCGCTAACAAGTATTCTTGAAATAAGATTTCAACTTCAGCTTTTCTTTTGCATAAAGCTTCAGCAATCCTTTGCAACTGTAACCTGTGATGGCAAAATAAACCTAGGTTCCACTCCATGACTAAATGCTCGAAATCTTTCTTTTTCAACAAACCTAAAGGGCATCTCATCTATAATTATCATCTTAGCAAGAAAATCCCTACAACGCTCTTCATTATAAGAAATGGCAACTAAACTAGCACTACTTTCACTCGATCCCTCTGTGGTCTTAGTTTGAAATGACAAAATACTTTGACTAGGAGAAGGGACCTAGTAGGGATACTTCTTGCATGATGCTATATGATTTTTTTAAATTATTGGTACCATGCCGCTTTGGATGACAAAGGTATGATGTACAACAATATTTACATTTAGCCCTAGGATTTTTAGGATCTTCAATTGTTCGGTCAAAAGGAGCCCATACGTGTGAAGCAGGTCTAGTAGACTTTCTTTTACCTAGATTAGGAGGTTGAGCTGAAGCTGTAGGCATAGATGGTTCCGGTTGATCGTTTAGAACTTGATAAGGCTCATAACTTTCATGTTCAATTCCTCTTTTACTTGCACTTCCTTCAGGGGATGACATCTAACAAATAAAATAAAGAAATTTAAACAAAAATAAGATTTTGAATAAGAATATACAATACAAATTGCAAGCTTATATAACAAAAAATAAAAAATATAATTAATTTTTATTTTTTATAGTACAAATAAGATCTTGACCAAAGAAAAACACATTCTAAAATATCAAACTTTTCTAACAAATAACTAAATCAATAAATTATACTGATATATAATCAATTTTTAATTTTTGTTAACTATCAAAATATATCAAAATTGAAAACTAAAACTATCAAAATCTTTTTAATTATAAAATCAGTTTCTTTAATTACCAAATTATGTCTTCAAATATCAAGCCTATTCAAAAAAATATTTGAACAGATTTAAAAAAAAATAAAATACGTCATTCTAAAAAAAATTGTTAAATTGTGGTATTGGTTGTATGAGTATCACTTCAAATTTTATTTTATTCAACTAAACTAAACAATCACAATGAAAAAATGTGTTAACGAATAAAATAAATAAAATCAGGTTTTGAAAAAAAAATTAAAACATTATCATAACATAGAAAAAACTAACCCTTTCTTAAATTTAAATAATATCATTTTACATTTCATCTTATTCAACTATACTAAACAATCAGTCAATTACAAATTTACAATTACAAAAACTGCATTAATGAATTAACAAAAAATTACCACGTAAACTCATCGAGGCTACGTCGTTGTGCAAACTGCAAAGGAATTTGTTGAAAGAATGATGCAATTGTCACTACAAAAGAAGAAAAACAAAAAAAAAATCAGTCCATTATTTTTTTTCATTCTCTCACAAGTCACAAAAACTAATATATATATATATATATATCATTAAAAAGGTGCGAAGTGCAAATTGCACTGTCACCATGATTTGCAAATCTGTGAAGACTACGATGCGGAGATAGGAGAAAACGCAATCTAGAGTGGAGATTGGAGAATGACGAAACAGATGAGATGGGGATGGCTGCTATTTGGAAGGAAGAGGAAAATGGGGATCACGACTTGGAGAACAGGAAGAAGACTCACGCAGATGATGCGACTTGGAGAAAAGGAAAAGGAACAATGTTGTGCTATGTGATCTACAAAAAAAAGATGATGTGCAATCTATAGGAAAAAGAGCAAGCAAGATGATCTGTAGATGGAGGAAGAGTGAGACATAGATGGAGGCAGATGGGGAGTGGAGAAGGTTGAAGATGATGTGCGATTTGGAGAAGATGATCTATTAAGTGGAGAAGACGATCTGCAAGTAGAAGATGATCCACTTAAGGCAACCATCAAAGTGGAGAAGATGATCTACAGGAAAAAAAGAAAACATAAGAAAGATGCAATCTGGACTTCACATAATTTAGGGCACACAGTTGGGTCGGGTCAGGTCCAACCTGACCTTAAGATATCCAACCTGACCCGACCCGACTATGGAAATGGGCTCGCCCGACCCGACCTGATTTGCTTCACACACCCGACCCAATCCGACCCAAAATGGTAGAGTTTGGTTGGGTCGGGTCGGGTTGGTCGAGTGGCTTACAGCCTTAAGTGTAAACAAGGGAAAAGATCTAAGAAGAGCTTAGAAAAGTTCAAAAAGAAATGCTTTTGAGGTGAAGATGTTTTTAAGTTTTAATTTATTATTTTGATTTAAATAAAGCTTGCATGGGTGTTATGGTTTAAAATTATATGATTATACATGCCGTGAAGAAAATGCATGATTAGGTTTGCATAAATAATTATGCATGATTTATGATATTATGTTACATAGTGTAATGTTACTATGTTTTCATTACTTATTAATGTTGATATTTAATTGTTATGCTTTACATTAAATTAAAAGATTAATAAAGATTATAACCACATATAGGCACGATGGAAAATTTTCATCATGAGTATTCCAATTAGGACTTGTGAGGCACATAAAGAGTATGGATTGACCCTACCTCTACTAGGATGGATTTGAGTGTCGGTAATGGACCTCTCTCCCTAGGGTTGGAATACTAGGACGTATTTTCATTTTGTCCTTAATGTTAACTGAAATAATATGCTATTTGAATCATCTAATTTCTTAAAAATGATTGATATGCATGTTTTATTTGATTGAAATTTTAAATCAAATATTTGGGACAATCCACTGAACTGTTTAGCTCACCCCTTCCTCTTTAGTATTTTAGGAAATTAATTATCAAGGCTACATGAGAGTTATCTAGAGTAGAAATTCTAATTAATTGTAGGGCATGTTAGCCCAATCCGTTTTTCTTGAATTCCACTGTAATGAAGATTTAGAGTTATGTACTTTTTGTTTAATAATATTAAAGGATTTTATTTTTCTCAATATTGGCCTTGTTGGATTATTTCAATTAAATTAAGTTGAGCACTCAAGAAGTCTCATGGCTTTGAGACATGGAAGGAACAAGGTTAACGTGACATCGGCCCACCTCTCCGGAGGCCCAACACTTGGAAAGAGAAAGCGATGATAGTGTAGTAATTATGCCCTCAGAGCCACATGGGCCTGGGTGTGAGAAGTGGGGTGTTACGAGTTTATGCTTCTAAGTCCACAATGAAGTTGTTCTAAAACCTCTGATGTTTTTCGGGTACAGGATTTGGACTCAATAATAAAAATTTTCCTCATGATCTACATATTTCAAAAAATCACATAAGCAAAACATGAAAGCAAAACATGCACACATATAATCATAACATATCACGCTAGCATAGAGAAACTTTCAAGCTTCCATCCATGCCTCTGAGTTAAAATGTCTCATACCACCCTTGCCTTAGTACATAGACTTCCACTTAGAAATCTTACTACACCCATACAACTTTGTGAATGTCTCGATGACTAAGGCCTCCCAAGCCCTGTTATACTCAACCTCTCATATCAGCTAAGCATAGGGAAACAAGACCTTCCAAAGTCACCTACAATCCACCAAACATGGTTTGTCAGTCTCTAAGTCTAGCATTCCTCCATACCACAACTTCCTACGAGTCCCATAACACGTAGAAACCAAAGATATAGGATCTTCTCTTTTTTTTGTCCTAACCAATCAAGTGTTTCGTTATCACATATTTTTAGTTCTAACCTATCTCCTAAAAGCTTTTAAATTTATTTGATCCATTGTGCCACTTTGGCAACACCCTAGTCCATACCTAAGGTCTTATCCTATACCTAAGTACTCAGCATTATTGTTGCACAGTTCCTCCATCGGACTAGCAACCCATAGCCTAAACCTTAGACTCTAGCCTAGTACTCTACATCCTAGGCTCTGATATTTGCCAAATATATCTATTAACTGAGCTCTAATACCACCTTTGGTATTAAAGCAAACATCTTTTCTAGTAACCTACCAACTGAGCTCTGATACCACCTCTGTAACACCCTAGTCCCCAAGCTATTCACAATTGACCCGTTTGTTTCATGGTTAGAGACATATATGCATTGTTCCTGCTTTTGTCACATTTCACCATTCAAGAACTGAGATGTTACTGTATCCTACATTACTAATCTCTTGGTCACACCAAGCTATATCCCAAAATACTTTAAATAAACTAGCTCAAAAATACATGAATGAAAATCTTGGGTTAATATATTAACTGAAAAAAAAACATCAATATTGACTACTAATATGGCCCATGGCCAATGTTTCAAATAAAATAACCAATATCTGACCGAATGGTCAATCTCTAACTGGTAAACCAAACTAAATGAACAAATTTGTGGTGGGTCACATGCTCTACAAACTAAAAAAATAGAAAATATACTTCTATTCCTACGATATCCTCAGCTATGAGGCATATCACTTCTACTACTAATAGAAAGACTCCATAATACTTGTTGGCACAAGTATCTTGGTTACCTACAAAAAAATTAGTGGGGTGAGCTCAAGAGCCCAATGGATCATACACAATACATCTCAAGCATTATTCTAGTCAAAATATAAAACATGCACACACTTGTCAAACATTAAGCGATTCAAACATTTGATTATTTAAAGTTATCATTAAGATCAAATGTTGGTCTGGGATATCATCCAGAGGTAACGCCCAAGGGTCAATTACCTACTGAGGACCCTAACTTGGAAGTGAAGTCCACTCAGACTCTCAATCTCATCTTATCGCTATCACCGACCATGATAGTAACCTTACCACTATCGTCGACCATGATAGCAACCTTACCACTATCACCGACCATGATAATAGTTTATGCACACAAACTAGGTTGGTCACACCCACGATGACACTAATCACCGACCATGACAGTAGTATCATCAGCCCGGTACATAGCTAGAATTCTTAATAATCTTTGTTAAGTTAGACCACTGGCATGTTCAACAACATCAGAATTCCAGGTTATGAACATATAAAATATTTTGAAAAATCATTAATCACGCATATGGCCTCACAAGTCATGTTATTCAACATATAGGGCATACAACATATTTTGTTATGGCATCATCATACTTAATCATATAATATGTTATCAATAATAGAATGTACATGCAATCCATCCAACATATTTTACTATATTTCGTACGTTTGGAGCTCTTGAAGGGGGGAAGTCTAACATACACAGTATTGAAGCTTTTCTATTACATGAGTCCCTCCCTCTTCCCTTTCTCGCCGCGAAATCCATCATTGGCTAAACAATCATTTGGTTATGCGATTTTGGGTTTTGCTCTAACCGAAGCTATTGCATTGTTTGCCCCAATGATGGCATTTCTGATCTCATCCGTATTCTAAAAAGCAAATTCAGAGGTCCTCTTCTCGGTGGAAGAAATTCCTTCGTTGGAAGGGAGGCCCTGTTTTAGCAATGGAACAGGGGGAAGAGAGTGGGCGATGGGCTCTTCCAACGTAAACCCCCTTTTCCTAAGATGAAGGTTTGTTGTTCCTAATCTTTTGTACATTGCTGTGTTAGAAAAGTTAAGTTTTTCAATTGTTGGATCTATGGGATCTTTCTTTTTCATCGAGAACAAGCCTGAACTCATAGT
>JAJIYU010003669.1:0-26134 GCA_030144865.1 Tinospora cordifolia
AATAATAATAATAATAATAATAATAATAATAATAATAATAATAATAATAATAATATGCATGGAAGTAATCATAAGTAATCAACCTAATGAAAACATTAAAATTAAAATTAATTAAAATTAATTAAAGTGAATATTTTAGTAATAATCTTGACATAGATTAATATAATGTATATTAAATTAATTAATAAATAATGTACACCATATTGAACTAAGGCAAGTGGCACACTTTCAATAATGTTACCAAAGAATTACGTTACACCAAAGACCATGAAGTCACTGATCAAAAAATTAGGTGTCAAAAATTTGAAATTTGAATTTCAAATTCAAAAGATTTCATAATTCGGGTTATGCTTTATCATTAGCAACATGGAAATATTCTCATTTAATTACACCATAATAGGATGATAATAAGGAGAGAATAAAGAGAAAAATTAGCATTTAAAAAGTTTCTAAAAAGAAAAAGAGAACAAGGAAATAAAGAAACAATGAAATATTATGTAATAAGTGGAAATAGAAAGAAAATCAATACCTTAGCCACCAATTCTCTCATCAAGGACGTCCCACACATGAAGATTAAGATTTCATCAAAATATCACACATTCTTTGTGTAATAGCCTGAAAAAATGTTCTGATTATTGCAGTAATGGATTCACTACTACGGTAGTGCGCAACCTGCATGAAATCGTGGTTTCTCTTTTAAACCACGTGACTCGATCAAAGCTGATCACCCACATTTGTCCCATGCTAAATTGATATATATGGATGATGAAATACGACTAGGATGAGGTTATATGAGATATAATCTCAAGGAATCCTCGATAAATTCAATCCCATCTCACCAAGGGTCCTAAAACTATCCAAATACTAGAAATTGGTGCCCATCTATAAAGAAGTGAAGATTTTATTTGTTCTTTTCACAATCTAGTTGAAACTCAACTCTTCCCTTCTCTCCCAAGATGTTCCACAAGAGAAAACAAGAATAACAACACCCCAAAGTCTGAGATTTCACGCCAAAAAGCTTTGATTTGTATTTCTTTTCCCTACCTTCGTGAGGATTAATTTCTAACAAAGACTAGGATTTATATGATTTTTCCACCACTAAAACAAAGCTTGAACTATTCCAAAAGGATCTTAGGAACTGTTGTTATAACATAACTCATCAATGAGTTACTGCGGGCGATTCGCGAAGGTATAATATTTCTACCCTATCCTAGTGCCTAACCCTTGTATTTTGATATAAAATTGAAGATGTTAGGGTGTTAAGTTCATGGGAAAAGAAGATATGGAAGAAACGTCATGGATTGCATGATCTCAAACTAGTTACCGTGGTAATTTGTGTTAGTAGTGGAGTAGCATGTCCATTTTCCAATCTGGTACAGTTATTTGCATTTTGATTACCGCAACAATCATATTCATTACTATGGTAGTATTTCATGTCTATGACAATTCATTTTGGTTACCATAGTAATGCATCAAATTTGTGCTTCATGGCTTATGTATGCTTGTGGTTATCGTGGTACTCCTTTTCTCTACCGCAGTACATATAATTAAACTAACACTTTGGTCTTCCTAATGGACCATCCAGGATACACTATGGGTTGTATTGGGTAAAGAATCAATAAATCATATTTTAAAACATTATCGAATGCTTTAATACCTAAGACTAATGGTTTTAAATCTGTAAAGGTTGAGAGCTTGAGACGGATTGGAGCAACAACAACATCAAGATCCAAGGGAATCAAATATTGAGGTGGAAATGATTACTCTACTCTTTAGTATGATTTTTGTTTTAGGCATGATTGTTTATTTATATTGACTTAATAGTTAGAAGCACGCTAGGATGTGATTATCAAATGTTTGGATAATTGCATGTATGTTGTATTATTGATAACATGTTGTATGACCTACATATGATAAATACTATTTCAAAAATATGTTGTATGCACTGTATGTTGAGTAACATGACTTGTGTGACCTTATGCATGATGAGTACATGTTTTACAATATTTTACATATTCTTATCTTTGAATTTTGAGAACATTGAGCATGTAAGATTTGAATGTGTTGTCTCACTTAACAAAAATGATAAAAAATTCTAATCATATACTAGGGTGATGACTAGCCATTTGGTGTTATTGTGGGTGTCTTAATAACGACCAAAAAAAAAACAAAAGAAAAAAAAATAGAAAAAAAAGGTTTGGTGGGGCCCATAATAAAATAAAATAAAGTAAATAAATAGATAAATATAAAGTCACGTATTCTAATACAACTAAGAAACTACATTGAAGCTTCCAATATAAATTATATTACATCAAAAAAGAACAGAGAACATCAAGAAGCCACTCACAAAGGTCTCAAAACGTACTCAAAGATTGAATTAATGATTAAAGGTATAATTTATTGTGTGTATATATATATATATGTATATAATATAAACAGTTAGCTGTCAGGAGATTAAATGTAGAGCCAACAGCTGCAAACCTAAAGTCAACAAATGCAAGAAGTCTTGGCGTACATTAGGTCTCAAGGGCAACAATCTCATCCAGCTACCCCTACTCTTGAAGGACCATTAACACCCACACCAAAATAGAACTGAAGCAACAATTGAGCTTAATACTGTTGAAGCTACAAACCAGATGCAACCTACTTTAGTTTGGACAAATGATGCTGCTGTTAGAACAACACTACTGTTTGACCAATTTTAAAAACATAGTCCTCCATCATTTTCTGGTGCATTGAATCTAGTTATGCTGAAAATTGGATTCGGTGAGATGGAAACAATACATAGAACTTTGAAGTTAGATGAGGAATGCAAGGGAACATTATCTGCTGACAAGCTGATTGGGAAAGCTCTATGCTGGTGGGAATGATTTTTATGTCTCAGGGGTGAAATCAAGATATGGACAAAATCCAAGCTAGTATTGTATAAGCACTAATATCTTGATGCTGAGGTCAGACGTCGAAGTATAGAATTTATTGAACTCAAGCAAGAAAACATGATTGTTAGGGAATATGAGGAATAATTTTCTGAGCTAGCAATATTTTGTCGAGAACTGGTTGACACAAAGGCAAAGAAGACAAAATGGTTCATAAGAGGATTGCAACATAACATTAGAAAGGTGCTAACTACTTTGTCATTGACATCTTATGGTGAAACAATGAATAAGGCTCAAGATTTTGAACTTGCTAAGTAACTAGATGTACCGGTGGTGAACACACACGTTGCCATACCACAACACAACATATCACACAATAATAATCTTAATGAGTACTGGAAATGAAAAAATAAATGGGGTGATAGATTGATGATTGATAAAGAAACTAAATATGAGATGCCACAAGGTGGGGTAGGTTTTGGTAGAGGCAGTGGTGGATTAATCATAAGACCGCCACAAAATATAACACATTCAGCACCACAACATTCATATATATCAGTTAATGGGTCTCCTACACAAACTCAAAGTTCAAGGGCTAAATTTAATGCATGAAAAGTTGGTAGCACAACAAGATTCTCTTACACATGTTACCAATGTCGTCAACCAGGGCATAAGAAAAATGAGCGTCCATATATTTTCCCACAAATTGTTGGTCCCAGCAATAGTACTTCTCAACCTGAAGTTAAAGAAACAACTCAGGTTGTCACCATTGCAGACCCAGGGGGCAACTAAAGATATAATTGAAGGTATGATTAACATATGTGACCACTTTATGTATATTCTAATTAATTTAGGTTCTACTTTATCTTTTATATCTGGTAAAATGGTTGAGACCTTATGTTTGATGCCAATAGAAGTACAAAATATGTTAATTTTGAGTTCAACGGCTGGGGATAAGATCTATCCAAATCTTGTATGTTATGGGTGCATAGTTAAAATTGGGGAAATGGAAAGACCTATAAATATGAGATGTAATACCTCAAAAGTCTATAAGACCTCCACATCACTAATGAACAGTTAAAATGAAATAATTAATTAAATAAATAAGAAAATAATAAGAATACTAAAAAATCATGTGGAAGAAGTCCAAATAAACCAAGAATAAATATAAAAATGATGTAAATTCAAAAAGCACGTGAAATGACAAAGGGAAGCCACAAAAAATAGTGACTTCACAGGTTACTAGGGTAATGACATTGATTACCATGGTAATGCCATAAAAACCCAAGAACGAAAAAAAATAGTGTCATTCTGGTTATTGTAGTAGGTTACTGCAATAATGCCTAATTATCGCAGTAATCCCTATGTGACCGCGATAATGCGCAATTTTCTATAAATATACAATGTTTTGTGAAACCTTAAATCTCACTCTTCATGTGCCGCCAAAAGCGTATTCTCTCCTAAACCCTAACCAAGCCTCCCAATACCATTTCCTCCTAATTTCATACAAGTCTTATGGTGATTTGAGCTCATTCAAACTCTTTTCTACTAAATCTCAAGCTTAGATTTGAAAAGAACAAGCTTCACAGAGAAGAAAATCTAGGGAGGTGACGTTCCAAACGGTTTGCACTTAGGTAAACCACGAAACCTTAATTAAAAATCTTGATTTCTTAGCATTGCATATCATTTCCTAAGTGTATACACGCTTTTCTTTAAAATACAAGTCATTTGAGGGTTGCAAGATCTTGCATTGGCGAGAAACGAAGAGGAAAAACGTAAAGCTCTAAGGTATAAAGATTTCTTTTAGTTGGATGTGTGTTTTAAGCTAAATGTGTGTATTAGACTGTTAAACATACGAAGAAACCACGAACGGGACAATGCACACACAAGCATCACACTTTTCTAGAAATCTCGTGGTTACCATGGTAACTAACTGCGATAACACATATACAACATGCACAAACCCCACTGGTTACTGTGGCAACTGACCCTGGTAACATGTTGGAAAACTAGTTTGTGCACTGGCTACCGCGGTAACCGACCGCAGTAACACGTTGTGCACTTAGTTTTTCATTCCGGCCTCGTGTACACCATGAGATACCTATGTAAGGGACATGAATCTATGATTTGCACACACTATGAATGCTTTGGGCTCACAAAATCTTGGTATTAAAATCTTATAAATTAAAGATCTAAAACTCGTGCAGAGAGGAACAAAGACACAAGGGAAGAAAATACTAAGTGAGTGTGATTACTGTACTCTCTACTATTATTTGGGTTTAAAATATCAGACATGATAATTGATTATTTTGAATACACATTTAGAAACATGCTAGGTTTGCTCTTGTGAGACTACTGATTTGAATGATTGATTGAATGTTGGAATAACATGATGATTGTCTAAAAATTGTTATGTTCACATGCTTAGATAATATGAAATAATGCATGCTACAATTAATTACTTGAAAGTTAGTATGATTGATTTACGTGCATTTGAAGTATTACTTGTGATGAATGATTGGAAATGAAATGTGAAACTAAAGAAGATTAAATCAAAACTTTATAACCACGTACCGGGGCGATGGCTGGCCTTTGAGTATCATCGTGGGTGTCCCCAACTTAGATTGGTTGTGGGGCTGGGTGTCACTTCGGAACTCATACCCTCGTCACAATCCTGAAAGGTAATCGGCCCTTGGGCGTACCTCCGAATTTTGTCTCGGACCACGAAGGGGCCACCGAAGCAAAAACCTTTAGGTCTAATTCGCAACGAAAAACAAAGAAAGTATTTGAAATGCCCTAATATAGTGAAAGTGTGTGCATATTTTGTATTTTGGTCTGAATAATGCTAGTGATGTTCTGTATAATCCATTGGGCTCTCAAGCTCACCCCACTTTTCTATTTCAGGAAACATTTGACATGGTACAAGTTGACAATCTCTGGGTAACTCCGATTATGTTTTTGTAACCTCATTGGGGAGGTTGTTAAGTGTTCTTTTCTAGATCTTATCTTTTCTGTACATAATTTGAACAGGTCATGTGCCCCTTTTTTGGGACTGATTAATTTATACTTGATTAAATGTTATGGGTTTATTTTGGAAATCGTTGAATTATTTAAATGTTGAATTTGAAGCTCCTCATTTTACTTGTAATTTAATTGTTTTGACTGATTTCGATTCTCATTAACTGTTTTAGACTTGAGCATTTAAGCCTCTTGATTTTCTTTCCTTCTTCCTTTTCCTTTGAATTGCTTTGTAAAACTAATATTTCATACATTTTGGATTCCGACCTCTAGACCACATATTTCCTTGGAACCACTACTTGAAATTTCTTTCATGCATCTAATGGACTTTGATGCTCAAAATGATGTTTGAGCTTGATTCATCTTTAGTGGAAATTAAACCAGAGTTTTTACTTGGAAATGTTTCATGAGAACATTTTGAAATGAAAAGGAATGATAGAACAACGCGACGTCCCGACTCTCAAAGGGCGACAACAAGCGTGCGTATGGCTTCTTCTACCAAGCGGGTGCACCTCTTTGTGGTGGGCCCCCATGGCTTGAGTAGACGTTAGGCATCGGGGGCCGGGGTGTCACATGAGAGTTTTGAAATTTCTAGAATTTGATGCTCTATTAGGCATGGGCTAGCTAGCAATGTACCATGCCCATGTGGATTGCTTTGCGAAGCAAATTGTGTTTCATATACTAGGATACCAACATTTGTGTATAGAAGCAATGCCTTAGAAAAAACAACTATTACAGGAAGGTTAGCTACAAATGATGAATTAAAGAGATTGATCAAGCTAGCACCAAATGAAAGTGAAGCCAAAGAAGCACAACCAAATGATCATACCATAAGATAATTTATAGACGTATTTTCAGATTATTTGTTTCGAATATCATCTCGAAAAGAGATTGATTTTTTGATCGAGTTGATTCCAAGCATTCGACCAGTCTCTGCACCACCCTATAGAATGACACCAAAAGCATTGCAAGAACTTAGGGTGAAATTAGAAGAGTTGCTTGTTAAGGGATTTATTTGCCCTCATATGAAACCACGGGGAGCATCAGTTTTATTTGTAAGGAAGGAAGATGGAAGCCTAAGATTATGTATTGATTATCGTCAACTTAATAAGGTGACTATGAAGAACAAGTATCTACTTCCTAGGATTGATAACTTATTTGATTACTTAAAAGGAACAAAATTTTTCTCAAAGATAGATTTAAGATTTGGCTATTATCAGTTGCAGATAAGAGAAGAGGATATCTAGAAAATAACCTTTCATACTAGATATAGGCATTATGAATTTTTGGTGATCCCATTTGGGTTACCTAATGCACTGGCATTATTCATAAACTTGATCCAAAGGATGTTTATTTAGATCATATTTGTATAAATTCATGATTGTTTTTATTAATCATATCTTGATCTATTCATTAACTCAACAAGAACATGAATATCACCTTAAAACTGTGTTACAGACATTGAGAGACCACTAGTTATATGCCAAAAAGAGCAAATGTGAATTTTGAATAAATGAGGTAAAATTTTTAGGCCACGTGGTAAACAGAGATGGCGTTTTTGTTGATCCATCAAAGGTTGAAGCTATCTTGAATTGGCCAAGACCATCCATAGTGATAGAGTTTAAAAGTTTTTTGGGTTTGGCTAGTGTATGCTTTGGAGTTAGCAGCAATGGTGTATGCTTTAAGCTTCGGAGGCATTATCTTTATAGTGGGAAGTTTACTTTGTACTTAGATCATTAAAGTCTGAGATATCTATTTTCACGGAAGGAGTTAAATATGAGATAAAGGAGTTGGCCTGAGTTTTTTTAAAGATTATGACTTCACATTAGAGTACCACCCTCGGAAAACTAATGTGGTTGTAGGCGCATTGAGTAGAAAGATGATAGAATCAAAAGCAATAACTTACTATATGAAGCACAAATGGATGTTACTTGAACAAGCTAGTGTGATAAGTATTAGTTTTGCACCCACCTCCGTTACTATTTCTGTAGAGATGAGAGCTCAACTTGCGCATATACAATAAGTTATTGATCAAGAAAAGAATCACAAAGAAGACAAGGAGTACAAAGATTGGGCTAAAAGTGATGACTACGAGATTGGAAAGAATCTGCAGATGGCACATTGAGGTATAAGGCTAGATTATTTCCTAAGGATTGAGATTTGAGGAGAAAATTACTTAAAGAGGCTCAAAGGTCAAGATATACGGTACACCTAGGGGCTACCAAGGTGTAATATGATATGGAAAGAATGTATTGATGGTCAGGAATGAAGAAACACATTGCAGATTACATACAAAAGGGCAAGGTGTGTCAACAAGTTAATGCTGAACATAAAAAACCCATAGGTCTTCTACAGTCGCTATCTGTTCTTCAGTGGAAGTGGGAGCATATAGCTATGAATTTTGTTGTTGGGTTACCCAAGTCTTAGAAGAAACATGATACCATATGGTTATCATTGATAAATAAACTAAGTTGGCACGTTTCTTGCCTATTTCCACAAAGGATTCACTTGAGAAGCTAAGCAAAACGTATATAGATGAGATAGTGAGATTGCATAGTGTCCTTATATCTATAATATCATATCCAGATCCCCTATTTACATATAGGTTTTGGCAAAGTCTACAAATAACACTTGATACACAACTTCACCTTAGCATTGCATTTCATCCTCAGACTGACGGACAGACTGAGTGATTGTTTTCGATTTTGGAGGATACGCTTTAGGCTTGTGTCCTTGATTTTGGAGGTTAATGGAAAAGTTACATTCCTCTTTGTGAGTTTGCTTATAATAATAGTTACCAAAGTATTATTGGTATGAAACCTTTTAAAGCCTTGTATGGGAGACCTTGTAGATGTAATACCTAAAATTTTAGTGACGTAATAACCGAAATTTGAGTTTAAAACACATACATGTATATATTTATATATAATTACATATATATATATATATATTTGTCATTGGTATGCAATTAATTAGTTAGCATAGAAGTATAAAGAAATATACATTGATTAATATTAGACATGTAGAATTGTTGGGTAAATATATATTTCTCTATTTAAATAAGAAAATAGTATTTTTAGTATGATATTAATATAAAAAAGTATGTGTATAAAGTATTAATTAGATGCACTCATGAAAATAATATTTCGTTTAGTATGATGGTAATATACATAGAGAAGTAATGTGTAAAGGAAATGCATTCATGAATAAAATATTTCATTTGGTGAGATGTTAAAGTGGGCATATGTGGGAAGTGATAATCCCACATTGGAAAGATAGAGGCACTAGTTGAAAGATGACCCTATACAAACCCCCCTACTTCACCCATTTCATTCATCCCAAAGACAAGAATTGAAAATTTTTCTTGTTTTCTCTTTTTGCCTCCTTCTTGGCAACCTTAGTTCTAGTTCTTCTTTGCTCGAGCTATTATAAATAGTTCGCGAAGTAGTAGCCACGAAGTGCTACAAATAACTTAGGAAGCGATCTCTAGGTGAGTTTCTTTCATTTCTTTTAATTTATTATTTTGACTTAGATGATGCTTGCTTGTTTGGTTAGCTTGATTTTTTTGCTTTTATTCTAGTTCTTTGTATTTATGTCATTCCATTATCATGTTGCATGACCAAGAGAGTATGCTCTGTAGTTGCGTCTTGTACGATCTTCTACATCAGAAATCAAAAGTCGTTCTTCCTGTTTGAGAGAGTATGTTTTGTAGTTGCGTCTTGTACGATCTTCTACATCAGAAATCAAAAATCTGTGCTTCTGTTGGTTTATCATGTTATATTGTTGGAATGTTTAATTACTGTTAAAATATTTATTTACTATGCTTTTGCACACAAAAATCATATTAAATAAGATTTCAACCACGTACCGGTACGACGGACTTTCTGTGTTCCATGTAGAATTGGAACTGGTTGTCAATACTGACACCAGCATGGAACGGGTTTCAATAATGATCCCACTGGAAATGGGTTTGGGTTTCAAAATTGATCTCTCTCCCCAGATCTGAAGCACATAGGGTATTCCCGTTCGGTCTAAATTACGACTAAATTAATATATTGGTTGAATCAAATTAATCTCTGAAAGTATTTGATTCGCTTACATTGTCTGGTTGAAATAATGAATTAAATAGATGGAATGATTCACTGGGCTTTTTAGCTCACCTCATATTTTTCACATTACAGGGAATTAATCAACTTGCGAGGAAACTTACCTATTGAAAGTTTTATTTAATTCAAAGTAGGGCGCATCGGCCTAAACTAAATCATGTATTTCAGCTTTGAATTTATTTTTCGCTGTAATGGATTATTGTACTTGGAATTTTCGAATGAATAAATGAAGAATTTTATTTACCATGATGTCATTCGGTACATAGACTAATGTATATAGGAACCCTAATCCATTTGGGTCTAAAAAGAAGAAAATGTAGCACGGGCCCGTCTCCCGAGCATTCCAAGATTTTTGATCAAAGAGAGTTGAACCGTCAGATGACGTAAAAGATGAGACTTGGGAGGCGGGGTGTTATAGTAGATCACCTGTATGTTGGGCAGAGGTTGGTGAGACATTGATAATGAGTTCAGAATTAGTAAAGGACTACACAGACACAATTAGGCAAATAAGGAAAAGAATGAAGACAAATCAAGATCAACAAAAAAGTTATGCATATCGAAGGAGAAAGACCTTAGAATTTGTAGTAGGAGACACAGTGTACTTACGAGTATCACTTTGAAAGGGCCATATGAGATTTTTTTCTAAAAGGAAAGTTAGCTCCTCGTTATGTAGGATCTTTTGAGATTCTTGAGAAGGTAGGTCAGATGGCATACAGACTTGTTCTATCACCACAACTAGGGAATGTACATAATGTATTTCATGTATGCATGCTTTGAAAATACTACCCAAATCCAGACCCTATCATTGATTATAATAGATTGAAGTTAGACAATGCTGCTACACATTAGGAAAAATCAGAAATTCTTGACGGAAAGGTGCAACAGCTACAAAATAAAGAGATTCATCTTTTGAAGGTTAAGTGGCAAACTAAGGGAGGTGAGCACATCACATGTGAGCGATAAGATTATATGCGATAAAATTTTCCTAATTTATGTGAAACGGGTATGCTCCCTATTCTAAATTTTGAGGACAAAGTTTTTGTTAAGTAGGGTAGATTATAATGAATAGAAAAAATAATAGAAATAAAAGGTTTGGTGGGGCCTACAATAAAATAAATAAATAGATAAATAAAAAGTTACATATTCTAATGCAGCTGGAAGACTACATTGAAGTTTCCTATATAAACTATATTTTCTTTAATTTTTAAATCATTCTAAACTTTCTTAGAACCTCAAAGACATTAAAGAAGAATCGAGAGCATCAAGAAGCCACTCACAAAGGTCTCAAAAGGTACTCAAAGTTTGGATTAACGATTAAAGGTATAATTTATTTTCTTTGTATTATTTGAGTATGAGTTGGGAGAATATATAATTTGAATATATATATATATATATATATATAATGATTGATGGAAAACACACACACAAAAAAAAAAAAAATTGCAACGGAGGAGATGCATATAAAATAGTATAACAGAATGTTATTTTTTTTATTTAATAAATGGATATATATAACAGGTAGTATAATGGACAGATTGTTACATAAGGGATTTGTTATACGACGTATATAAGATATAACGGTTATGACAGATATTATATAATATATATATATACGTATGACAGATTATGTATATGTGTATACGATTTTCTTTCTTTGTGATTATATAAAACAATCTCTTTATTATATATTTATACATATTCAATTAACTCTCCTCCTGTAATTATTTATATATATATATATATATTATTTTATTATATTTACTTATTAATGTATATACTAATTAAATTATCTATATTTACCTATATATATATATAATAAATACAACTACAACATTATTAATGAAAATATACGCATATTAAATTAGATAATTGGCTATATAAATTTGAGGTATATTAGAATTATTAGTTTGAAGATGATAACTCCAAAAATATATGATATTGAAATGTAGGAACGTAAAGAAAGATAATAAATCAATTTAGAGGTTACACAAGTTGACTGGAGTATATTCAGATTTGGAGGTGAGTATAGTTTCATTCTTCCATTGTTTGCATATCATTATAAATATATAAATTATTTTTCATGTTTGCGAAAAAAATTGTGAAATGTTATATCTATGTGAAATGCTTCGTTGCTATTTTTATATTTTGAATTGCATGGATATTGAATATAATTGTTTTTATGCCTGAAATATTGCATGTTTAAAAAAGAAGTTTTATCGGAATAAGGAAGGAATTTCCTGAAAGGGGTGGAGGGAGCCTAGGTTTGGGCCTTAATACTATGGAGTGGTCATAAGATATAGTAGGCATGAGGTCGATTGTGTTGAGTCATTACGCCTTGAAGGTGATAAATTTGGTATAAGTTCAGTTGGAATTTGAACTACGTTCCATTGAATGTTTTCTATTGGTATGATTTTATTTTGAATTATTTACTTATTTTTACTTTTATAAATTTTTACTTGCATTCTCACATATGCATCATTTAATTTATTGACTCAAGCATCTTTTAAATTATTGTTGAGTATATGATGGTGGTATGCGATATCATCTCATTTGGCTTTTTAGCTCACCCAATATTATTTTCACACTTTCAGGTTTATCTACTATCCAAGAGAAGGGCAAGGGAGTCGTATATTAATTTGGATTGCTCACTTAATCTGAGTATGAGTAGAAAACGACTCAATATAGGTTTACAATTAGTAGTAGTAATAGTTATTTAATTTGAGATGTACATTAGGTAGGTTTTGTATCGGTCAGTTAACCTGTTATTTTGGCGTTCAATCATCTTCTTCGTATTTGAAAGATTATGATAGTTATGAAACTTATGACATTTTACTCATATTATGCTTTAAAGATTTGTTTAGAATGTTGGTTGGTTATATACTAATCAGATATTATACAGGTTATTGCAATAGGGTTACTAGTGCTTGATGTTGAGTTCTAGGCTTAGCGAGTGGCCTCTTTGAATATTTGGAGAGGGGGTCATCACAGTCCCCAACCCAGATTGATTTGTTGACACTATTATCATGGTTGATGATAGTGGTGAGATGGAATTGTGAGTCATAGGTAACCGTACTTTCGAGTTAAGGTTTTGAATAGGTAATCGCCCCCTGGGCGTTACCTCTGAATGAAATCCTGGACCACTAGGGGGATACTGAGGATAATCCTTTCAATCTTCACGTCAATCCAAAATAATTAAATTGTTTGAATTACCCTAATGCTTGACAAGTGTTTGCATTTTCTGTATTTGACTTAAAAATAATGCTCGAGATGTATTGTGTATGATCCACTGAGCTCTTTAGCTTACCCCACTTCTAATTTTTCAGGTGGTTAGTGACGAAGTCTGTGCTAGCAAGCAAGGCCAACTATTTCTTAGTAGTAGTAGTCAACCTTACCAATTGAGCCTTTCAAGCTAATTCTTTTATTTATAGTGTTAATTTCGTAAGATGGGTGTAGAGTGTTAGTGTCATTGGCTACACCAATATTTTTATTTTGTCTTTGAAACTTAGCGATGGGGCCCACAACTTTGTCATCATTTTTGATATTAGATTCAAGTCTTTTTCAGTTAATATATTATCTCAACGTTTTTATTATGTATTTCGTGAATTAGTTTATTTGTACACTTGGTTGTGTTATGGAAAGAAGCCTGGTGCGACCAGGAGATCTGATGATGTGAAAATTAGTAACATTCTGGTTCTTGATGTGACAAAAGCAGGTATGAATGCACATACATCTCTAACTATGAGACAAACATGTCAATTGTGTATGATTCGAAAATTGAGATGTTACATAAGTGGTATCAGAGCTCAATTAGTAGCTTACAGGGCAAGACATTTCTCTAATAACAAAATGTGATATTAAAGCTTAGGTTCTAGAGTATTGGGTAAGAGTCTAAGGTATAGACTATGGGTTGCTAGTCCGCTGGAGGAACTGTGTAGCAGTAAATGTTGAGTACTTAGGTCTAGGAGAAGTTCTTGTGGACTAGGGTGTTGCCAAGGTGGAATAGTAGATCAAATAAACTTAAAAGATTTTAGGACATAGGTTAGAGACTGAAAATATGTGATAACAAAACACTTGATTAGTCAGAACACAAGATTAGGAAAATCTTGTATCTTTGGTTTCTATGTGATATGGGATGCATAAAAATTTGAGATATGGAGGAATCCTAAACTCAAAGATTGATGGACCACGTTTGGTGGATGGTTGTTGACTTCGGAAGAGCTTGTTTCCCTATGCTTAGCTCGTATGGACGGTTGAGTATAGTGGTGCTTGCGAGGCCTTAGTCATCAAAACATTCATGAAATTGTATGGGTGTGATGAGATTTTGAAGTGGAAGTCTATGTAATTGGGCAAGCATTGTATGGAACATTTGAATTCAAAGGCATGGATGGAAGCTTGGAGGTTTCTATATGCTAGCGTGACATTATATGATTGTATGTGTGATTGTTTTGCTTACATGTTATGTTCATATGTATTTTTGAAAATATGTATATCATGAAAATTTTAATTATTGAGCCCAAATCCTATACCTAGAAAACATATGAGGTTTCAAAACAACCTCATGATAGAGTTAGAAGCATAAACCAATAGGGCACTGAATAAACGAGAACTTAGACTAGAGTCATGTTAGTACAACACAAATATATACTTTGGTTGTATATATATGGATGCTTATGATTGGTTTTATGACAATTGAATGAACATTTGGCTTTTAGATAATGGCTAGGTCCAAGATCTTTGTCACAAAAGTTGTGCAGATTAATGCTAATGAGGCTCAAATAGGGATTATATTGACTCTTGAGTTGTTGATTGAGATTACTAAGAGGGTTACTAAGTAGGTTTTGTAGGCACTGCCCTAGATGCAGCCACAGGGGGCACCACAATCGCATATATAGGTCCAACATTAAGAGCAAATTATGGATCCGTAGCTAGCACCCTTTCCTCAGGCTCCAGTTCGTTAGAGGGCACAAGATGACATTGAGAACAAGGAACATAGGACTATGTTGATGGAGTTGCAGAAACTTTGTCCATTCATGTTCAATAGAAAATCTGACTGCATGACAACTGATCATTGATACCAGGAGCTTGATGAGCATTTGGATGTGTTAGGGGCAATTGGTTCTCACAGAGTTGCAGTTGCCACCTATCAGTTTAAGGTACCGGCTAGGAGTTGGTGGAAGATGTTCAAGGTTGATCCAAACACTAATGTGAAATAGATGAACTGGGAGAAGTTTAAGAAGTATTCTATGGAAAATTCTTTCCAAAGGCAACGCTGAGGCAGATGCTGTCAGAATTTATTAGATTGACCCAAAGGGATATGATGTAGGTGAGTATAAGACCAAGTTTACTAAATTGGCCAATTTTACACCTGAGCTGATCAGAGAGAAACACATCAAGGCTAATTGATTTGTTGAAGGTCTGAAGATAGAGATCTGAAAGGAAGTGGTGTCCATGAGTCTCTAGACATATAGAGAAGTCGTTGAGATGATATTCTTGATGGAAAGAGAACTCGATTTCGAGTAGAAATTGAAAAACAGAAATAAGAGGTTGGGTTATAATAGAGATTACCAAGGAAATCAAAGGAAGCAAAATAAAAATGCCACCAATCAGCAATAGAATGGGACACAGGGAAATAAAAATCAGTCCAAGAAGTAGCAAAATCAAGCCAAGGTGGATATATAATTGGCTCCAAAGGAGGGAGCATGTTTCAATTGTGGTCAAAAGGGGCATATTGTTAGAGATTGCCAGAGCCAAGGATCAAAGAGGCAGAACCAAGTATAGAACAATGGTCAAGGTGAGAATTAAGGTGGTCATGGTCAATAGTAGCAACCTCAGCCATGGTAGCAACAACAGGGCGGACAATATTAGAATAGGGAACAAAACCAAGCCCGAATGTATGCTATACAAATGAACAGGTGGACCCAACACCAGTTGTCAAAGGCACATTTTTCCTATTTAATGTTGTTGTGAAAATATTATTTCATTTGGGTGCTACTAAGCCATATGTGTCAAAAAACTTAGTTAAAAGATTACAGTTTTTACATCACCAAAACCATTGTATGTATCTACTCATATGAGAACTACAGCAATTGCCTGAAAAATTTGTACATGTGAGTTAAGATTTGGGGATAATTAAATAACTATAGACCTTAGAGTATTATCTTTTTAAGGATATACTGTGATATTGGGCATGGACTGGTTGACCCTGTACCAGGCTCAGATCGACTACCCAAGACAGAGAGTCACATTCATTTTACCATCTGGTGAGTTGGTGAAGATCCATGGTAAAATTTGGAAATTACCCAAAAATTCAATGGTGGCAATGTTATACAAAATGAGCAAAGGAGAAGATTTTCAGAAGCTAATTAATGAAGATGTGTCAGAGACTCATTTAGGGATACAAGAAATTATGGTGGTAAGGGACTATGCAGACGTATTTCTAGATTATTTGCGAGGATTGCCATCAAGAAGAGAGGTAGAATTCAAAATTGAGGTTTATCTAGGAACTAATCATATAGCTCTTCCACCCTATAGGATGGCATCAGTTGAACTAAAAGAGTTAAAGACACAGTTAGATGAACATCGGGATAAGGGGTTCATATGCCCACGTCGGGAACCCTTCCCTAGGGAGAATGATGAACCGACCGACATAGTACCCTGACAAACCTACACGCAAGCTGAGCTCGCCAAAACACTGTTAAACCTCTCTCACTACATTGTACATGACACCATTAGAGTAATCATAAGAGAATGTAGAAGTAAATAGAACATAGAAATGCATTTGGAATTCAAGCCAAATAAAAGTTGGTTGTATATAGTCCATTAAATGTAGCCATAGCAGAAGTGTCTAAGTCAAAATATTTACAATGGTTTCCTTATCCCCTATACATTACACTAACTCTCAAAATAATGAATTGCGTAGAGAACTTACCAAAATAGATCGAAAATGCAGTGCTACGCTATAACCACCTTTTTTTTGTCTACGGTAGAAGAACCTAAAATGTTAGAGTAGTGAACCAAATTTGTCTGCAACAGCTTACGAGTAATGTAGTCTAATCTACAACTTAAAACATGAATTCCATAAAACAATGTTATGTATAAATCGTCAATAATGTTATGCTAGTGAATGCAATAGTTAATGAATTTTAAATTTACGATGCAGTCGTTCACCTTTCATTTTAGAAATAGTTTTAATGATGAAAACACATGTCGAGGCTCTTACTAGCCTCCAAGGCAATAATAAATCTACTTGAGCGGACTTACCAGACAGTTATGTATATTTTCATACAACATCATAAGGATCTGCTAGCAGATACTTCATATATGGCAGCCTCATATCCTCAGTAAGTAGGCCAATTGAAGACCTACATAAAATGTACCTCTAGGTACAGTGGCATTCGGTCCTTAAAGCTCAACCACATCCAATACCCTAACCCATATCATCGGACCTCAAGATTTGGTGCACATTTTCATTTTTTAAAAAATCCATTCAAAATTGTAAATGCATTTCAATATATAATAACATTCCAGTTATGAATAGAATAAAAAGTTTAAGTGATAAATTAGAAAACACTACTCACAAGAATGCTTAGCTCGCGGTACTCTTCTGATGACCGGTCGTGTCCCGTTAATGTTTGATCCTGCGTAATCAATGTGGCTTCTCAATATCTACATGAATCTTGACTCAAATCTAACTTTATGGTTCTTGGTCAATCAAAATATTGACTCAGTCAATTATGGTCCATTTATTGATTTTGTTAGTACAGTCAACTCTAATCAAGCCTAATACTTATTTACATAGATGCTGAATAGGGTCAACAAGATCAATTGATGTCATTAAGCCCCTAATATCGATCCAAACACCAAAGATTTACCTTGTTGACATATGTCCCACTTTTGGTATATAATAACCAACCTTTTCATAATTTTGCAATTCAATGCAATATAAATAGGAAATTTTGGTCATTTCCTATGTTACACATTTTTTTTTTCAATTAAGTATTTCACAATGTTATACAACATTTTATATATAACACTATATAACATTTCCTATTATTTAACATTATATTATCTTATATACATATTTTATTTATTAATCCTCAAATTGCATATATGCAAATTTAATATATCAATTGACTTCCAAAAATCTTAATTTTAGTATCATTGAGTTCATAATTTCATTCTAGACATATCAGTATCCATCAATTAAAATTTTAGTGTCAATATGTACACCCCCTATATGTCAACTTTCAATCACCATATACATTCTTATGGCCTACACTGGTACAAATAAACTATATATCTATGTTCTACTCATTGATCTGAATGCAATGACATACATATTATGTAGTTTTACTCCTAGTGAAAATACACCTTAGTTTTGGGTTACACAATAGACTGACACTTCTGTTGAAAACTACACTAGAAAAACTGTAATTTATAACTTTCATATCAATTTTGTATTGAAAAGAGGTAAAAATAATTTATTCAAAGTGATGGATCTTCGAGAAAATGACAGCTTTTTCTTTCTTCTTTCTTTCTATTTCTTCCTCTTTTTTTCTCTTTCTATGTCAGTTTCTTTCTTTCCACGATGAATATCCATCTCCTTTGCACACATACATATAGGAGCAATTAATCTTGTGGGTCCCATGGTTTTTTCATTTTTTATATATGTGTATTAGTTGCATAGCAGAGTAACATATTTTGGATAATTTATATCTATTTTATAAAATTTTAATAGGAAATTAAATATATTTGTGCATAGTTAGTTGCATGAGCATTTATATGTAATTTGCATCTTTAATTGCATTTGAAAACATTTAAATGTTGTTTATGGCATTTTTATGAAAATATGATGTCTGGAGAAGGTTTTTAGTGTTTGTGCAGGTCAAGAATGAAACAAAGATGAGATTACAGCACAGAGAAGCAAAGAAAGGGTGAAACCATGAAGGACCAACTACTTACAGCGGTAGATGAATGACTGACCAAGGTAATTGAAAGAAAAGCGAAGAAAATGTGCAGGAAAGATTATTCCACTGGTTATCGTAGTAATCGTTTCAGTGGCTGTAGTAAGTATAAGGGAATTTTTGGAACAGATGAGTGACTGAGGTCAGTAATTGTGGTCACCAGAATTCAAATTTTGGGTTTTGATGTATACCGAGATTATCGTAATCAGTGATTGCGGTAATGCGATTAGTTTATAATTTTATGATTTTTTTTACAAGAGATTTAGGGTTTTTAAGTTGTCTACTATATATAGGATGATGTATTAGATTTAAAAAAAAGAGTTTTTGAATTTGAACGTTGTTGACTTTGACGACCAAGAGAAGAAAAAGAGCTAAAACAAAGAAGAATTGAAGATTAATGATCAAGGCTTGAGTATGATATTTTGTATTCTCTATTCTTTGATGTTTGAATTCAATACTATTTCGGGCTAGTTTAATTTAAAATCTAGTATCTAAATGTCTATTGTAGGAGCCTAAGATTCAGTAATCCAATTAATTGATTTTGATGTTTTGTTCGAATTTTGGGTGTTCAATGCTTATTGTTTCCTGGCCATGAACAATATGATTACAAATTGTTAAACTAGCTCGAAAGAAAGGTTCAGTGGTTGAAAAATCATAATATAGACCCAAATCAATTGATTGACCAGGAGGTTGTCGATTATTTAGGAGGTTGCACGCGATTACAATGTGCAAAGCATTAGATTGTTAACTGTGCGCCTTGAGAGAGAGTATTAGTAAACAAGACTAATAGGGGTCAAGGTACCTCGGGAGAGGGCTTTAATGACAAGTGTTAGAACCTGCATAATTAGGAGTTAAATTAATTGGAATCTGAATTGAGGGTGAGAATAAGAAAGTTTACTATCCTAGATAATTAATCAACACAATTTTCAGAACAATATTTCATTGATTTTAATTGATTTCAATTTAAATTAGGATTTTAACACTTAAAATTCAATTAAGAGCCTTAATAAAGTGAGAACTGATATAAGATTGGGCTTTAAGATAGTTAACTAGTACCTGTTCCTGAAAACGATACTGAGTCTTTGCCTTATATTATTATTGTGATCTCGTACGCTTGCGAGATTGTCAACAATCTATTTGTCTTTCTTTTTTCTCCTTTAATGATTCATCTGGATTATCTCTCATTTATTTATTTACTTATTTTTTTTTCAAAATCATCTCCTTTATCATCAACCTTTCATTATCATTCTCTTTCTCTCTCTATCACACCCTGACCCCCGGCCAGACATCTTATCTGTCAATGTGAGGCCCCGTCGTCGGGCGTCACACGGCTCCAAGCTTGGCGCGTGGTCCGCCGAGGCACCAGGCATGCAACAGTCATCATCATCTATCCACAAACCTCTATACACGAGGTTTAAATCATTTCTTAATTTCAAATAATCATTTTATTCATGCTTCACTAAGCAATTAGTTTCAAATCAAATTTACCAGATGCTCAAAATCATATTTATACTAAAAATCAAGATAATAGTAGCGGAAGCACTTTTCGGATCAAATTTTTCTAAATCATTGAACATTGTATAGCATACCATAACTAAAAATCATCAGTTTATCAATCAAGATAAAAACAGTGTTTAAGATGGTAAAATAGTCCTGTATATACATATACAAAAATATGATACATAACCCTCCAGTTCAGATTCAAATATACATCGTAAAAACTGTACAAAACAAAGAGATAGTTTAACAAAAAATATCACTCACACTCTCTCTCTATACATCCGCCAGTCTCCGGTCTGCATCCTCACTGAGTGCTGGGCTTATGAGTACCTGTAAAATAAAAATGGGGTGAGCTCGAAAGCTCAGTGGTCTCCCCTACTCATCAATAGCATTACACAAACGAGCATACGAAACATGCAAACAGTTTCAAATCATTAGGGGTGTTTCAAACACTTAGTCAGTTTATCCGTTACACTCTAATATCAGGAATTTACCATATGATATTAGGAATTAACCAAAGGAGTGAACCACCTTCGGTATCCCAATTGTGGTCCTAAACACAATCAGGCATGACATCTTTATCAAACAGAAGTCTACCTCTGAGACTACGACCCAAGAAGATACTGAAACCAAGGAAAAAATCCTCTTGACTATCCAAATTCGAGGGTCTCATACGACTGCTCGCAGTTTGGCCTAGTTGGGGACACCCACGATGACGTCCTGGGACATCCAGAGAACCTCAACGCGATGTGCCACCAGTGCCCGTCCATCGCCCCGGTACGCGGAGTTCTTAACAAACCTTTAATGTTCTTTAGTTTCACAATCATAGTTTTCATTCCACACAGCATACAGATATGCTTATTCAAAATGCTAACCTAAGCAAAGAAAGCAAATAAACACCAAGCTGATCATAATATCCTAGTACTAGAAAGCGAGTAACCAGACATTAGGATATCATGTTAATCAATCCACCCAAGGCATACATTCCTAGCATGGTACTAAGTACAGGAATTTAAACATGGATCATATTTCGTATCCTACATTCGCATAATACTAAAGAGTGAGGAAGAGATAGTCAACCCCACCGGTACACGCCGAAATGCTGTTGGATCGTCGCCCCTCGCACAACAGTTCAAAATCGTCAGTCTGCATCATTAAATGGTAATGATACATTATTTTGGGCCTTTAATACACATCTAACTCAACCCTAAGGGTCCGTTATCAATCAATGCTTTAGAGTGTACCCAAAACACTCCAAAAACAACATCCAAGTCCACTGACTGCGGTCAGTACGGTGTGGACCACGGTCTACACACAATTTCTCACTAAATAGTGGGATTCCACACATGTACACTATACTTGTGATTACTAATCCAGTTTACCACTCAAATTTAGTGTATTGGACACCCAACAATCATTTAAACACATAAACCAACTAAGGAATGGTTGTTTACATTGTTTATTCATCAAAACCCCTTGATCAAGCTTTAAAAATGGGATTCCCTTTCAATGAAATCAATCCCTTCATTTCTACCACCAAACAACCATCCTAAATCCAACTATACTAGTGTCCAAACACACATACAAGGGAATAAACAACAGCTTATCCCGTTTGGCTTGGTTTCTAGCCACTGAACCTACAACACAAAGCTCTTAAACGGACCATCATCACTTCGATTTACTATCCATTAATAGCTACTCTAGATGATATCAATATCTTAAAGAGAAACTCAAAAGAAATAAAAAACTCACCTTCAAGTCGTCCCTTGTCGCTCCTCTCCAAATCCCAAGCCGTTTCAGTGCAAAATGAGAAAATCAGAGCTTGAAATGTATATATAGCTCGCACATGGACCGCGGTCGGCATCAGACGGGCCTCGGTCTTCGGACAGATTTCTCTTCACAGACCGCGGTCTTCACTTTATGGACCACGGTCATCCCTTTATGGACCGCAGTTGGCACTTTATGGACCGCGGTCACCCATGTGACCTAGTTTCTTTTTTGTGATTTTTCCACTGATGACCGCAGTCTTCCTATAAGGACGGCAATCTACAGTGTGTTTTTCCCTTTTTCCAGGTTTTTCTCACCACGGACCGCGGTCGGTCTCAGGTGGACGGCGATCGGTCTCAGGTGGACCGCGGTCTATCTGTGATTATTCTCAATTTTACAATTTTCGCACGTTTCTAACTATCTGAATGTTCTAATTTATTTTATCTTGATTAAATAACATCCAATGATCATTAAAAACAAGTTTTCAATCATTTTTATATTTATTTAAAATTTTTCAAAAATTCATATTGATGTGGACGCATTATAAGACCTAGGATGATTACTCTCTCTCTCTCTCTCTCTCTCTCTCTCTCTTGTTTCATTTTCCAACAAATCACTCATTTATCTATTATATATAATTATATGTATATAAATATATATAGCAATTACTTAAGTTATTTTATATTATATAGTTCTATTTCAAAAAATTTTCATCATCTAATAAACTTCCATTATTTATATTTATTATTATTATTATTACCATTATTAGTAATTGTTTTACTAACTTTGGATTTATATTTTTTCCTATTATACCTCCTCAATAAATGTATTATTTATTTTATTTTATTTATTTTTATTTAAAACAACTCATTAGTTTATACAATTAACATAAAATCATGTATTTTCATTCATAATTCATTAATTCATACATAAAATTATATGTCGAACCTGTTTACTCAATGTTCAAAAAATATGGGTCATTACAACCCGGGTGAATGACCTTGTGGAGCTCCAATGCTATTTGTAAAGAAGAAAGATGGATCCATGAGATTGTTTATTGATTACAAAAAACTGAACAAAAAGATTTAACTATACTAGAGTATGAGATAACATGGTAAATCTAACATAGGAACTAGATAGGTTAACTTCAAAGGATTGGGTACCAAATTGTAGATCTTGAGGATCCTGAAACACGAGTATAGGTGAAAATGACTCTTGACATCTCTTCTATAATAATTATTGAAACTCTAATATAAATAAGTTCATTTTTGTTGAATACGATGATTCGATTTATGTTAGTATGCCTTTGATTTCATGTTGGTTGATTAGAAGTGTGTTAGGAATTACATATATTATGTTACACCATGAATAATGAAATCTTGTTGATGATTTACTTATTGATATAATCTCTGTAGGTGTGCAGTTATTTTATTAATAGTATGGTGTGACGTAGCCATATTTGATCATTGTGGTGTTATCCTAATGAGTAGGCTTAGCATGGTGTGTCTATATTTGACTACCACCGAACATTCTTCGATTAGAAATAAGTTGAGTTAGGGTCAGGGATTACTATCCTATCACTCTTTTGTACAACCACTACCTAGTTCTTGTTTAGGGTATATTTACATGATGTCCCTACATTAGAAGTGTACAGGGTATACTCATTCGATGTCCCTACTTTATAACTGACCTTAATACTTGATGTGTATTTGGAAATGTGTCCTTGACAGTCAATGCTCACTTTAGGAGATGTCTTTAGGCTAGGCCCTAAATCAATAGATGTATCATCCAAGAGAAAGACAATACCGAGGAGAGTTATATTGTCTTTAATGTCAACCCTAAAATAATGAATTATTTGAATTACTTAATGCTTTGGAAGTGCTTGCGTATTGGTATATTAATTTTTATAATGCATGAGAAATGTTTAGGATGACCCACTGAGCTCCTCTGAGCTTACCCCATTTCTTTCTATTTTTCTCATGTACTTACAAAATTGGGTGACCTACTAATTATGATAGAGTATTTTGGTCTAATTTAAATAAGCCATGGGGCCCAATATTTTTTATTTTAATTTATTTTGTTATTTCATCTAATCCATCGATCTTATGTTGACCTATGAGCAAGGCCATTCTATTTTTTTTTATTTGAAACTTTGCATGATTATTTAAGTTTTATTTGATTTCTCCTTTAATTGATGATATCTTCTATCATTTAATGATTCAATAATCTTTGGAATGTGTGTGATTAAATGATGAAGTAGCATGACCAACCTTTAGTCGACCCGTAATTGTTATTAAATGTTCTCTTATTCACTTGTATTTATTGCACATGAGAGCATTTTTATAATTTGGTCCTTGTGTTGTTGGGTGGACTAAGGTCGGGGCATTGCAATATAAGGGGCTGAATTTTAAACATGGTTAAATTCATGTTTTATGTTATGGTTCTCAATGTTCTTTGCAGTTGTTCATGCATGGAAAGCCATGCATACTTGTTGATTTTAATTTTGTGCCAAACTAGAATGTTTGTTATGATTTCCATTGTGACATCGTGACACTTAGTGGTTGGTTTTGGTATGAGTATGCATCAATTTGTTTGCCTATTTTTTAGTTAAAAAAAAAAAAATACAACCATTACTTACCCAAACCGCCATGTTTAAGGCCCATGATGGTGTGTACATTGTCTACATTTTGGCTTGTCACATGAGGTGTAAAACCAATACCCTTGAATAAGTTAAGGATATAGTGTCTGGTTTTAACCAGTTACAGTTAAAGAGTAAAAAGGCTCATGTTGTACTCGGTTTCATGCTCACTTAGAGACTTTTCAAATGCTTAGCTTTAGGGTTTAAAAGATGGAGTAACCTAAAATGCATGCTCATATAGATTGGTCTTTAGGTGTGCGTATCGTGAATTGATTTTCATTCCTCAAAATTCAATGAGACTTGAATGCTTTCTTGTGGCATGCCATGATGAATAAGTGTCCATGGGTGACATTTATGTATAATTGTTCAAACAAGAATTTCACCCTCAAAATATGCATGAATACATGATCTTTTATGTTCGATCCTTGGGTAGATGAAGGTGTATACATGGTTGAACACGTCTACCCTTGTGTGTACATGCTACCTTACCATATGTTGTAACCATGTGTATGTGCACATGTGGCCTATGACACTTGTACCTGGCTGTGCCCTAAATATGTGTATCCATGATCATAGATGACCTTAGTTTTCAACCACTTGCTATGGTTGTCCTTGTGTGTGTGTGTGTGTGTGTTTGTGTGTGTGTTTGTTTTATGTGTAATGAGGATTTGAAGAAGGGAGTTATACCTTCATGCTGCAAAATTCATCCTTGATATGTTTGTACCCAAGTTCCTCCTAGTTTGATTGGATATGGTAGGGTGCAAGAAAATGGGCGTTTACAGTGTCCTAGGTGTGTGTACTTGGGCACATTTGCAAGGGAGATGATAATGAGTAGAGAAACAAGAGGGAATCACTATATGTGCTGGTTTTGTCTTAAGAACTTGGTTGTTCTTGGAAGTTTATGACTCCAACGATTGCTAGGTTAGGTTTGATCTCACAAGATTAGACTTGCAGGTTATGGGGGACATTTTCTTGGTGTTCTTGATGGGAGAATGGGACGCGCTTACGTGGCACGACTTGGATTGAGAAGACGAAAGAATGATGTGCACTTGGGAGGTTTTGAATGTGTTTATGATGTGTGCTAGTTTGAATTGAATGAGTCTTGAAGTTAGAGATAATCATGGGGTTGCTATGATTTTACACATGTTTTATATGTACCTAGGTTTTTACTTACTCTTGATTTATGGAGAATGACTTGTGCACATGTCTAATATTCAAATTTAAATTTGGGCATTTGAAATGAAGAGAAATTCTCTCTACATATGA
>JAJIYU010003670.1:0-26159 GCA_030144865.1 Tinospora cordifolia
AAAAAAAAAGTTCCCTCTTTTTCCCGCCTGGGGCGTTCCTCTTTAATCTGTACCGTCAAAAAAGGAGGGGGAAGGAGAGACTCTGGCCCCCCCCCCCCCCCCCCCCCCCAACTCTCTCTCTCTCTCTCTCTCTCTCTCTCTCTCTCTAGGTGTCTCTGTATATATATATATATAGTCTCTCAGCCCTTTTATGCTAACGCTAATGGTTGGCTAAGGTGAGGTGGAAAAGCTATGGAGTTGGGATTAAGTTTAGGAGAAGCAGCTGCTTCGACAGCAGAATCGCCGTTTGCAAGCTTTCTCAACAAAACTATTACTTCTACTCATCTTTATCGCCATCGCCATCGCCATCGTCTCATCAACAACAAGGGTTTAGGGTTCTGCATGGGCGGCTTGGCAGTTGGTCTTGATGTTACAACAGACAGTCAAGACGACGATAACCATATTATAGCCGGAGGAACAAGAACAAGATCAACATCAAGATCCAATGGGAAGGCTGAGGACGCCGATGCGGAAGATGCCGGTGATGAACAAGACAAAAGGGCCCTTCCGTCTCCAGATCAGCAAGATCATCCTCCCGTTGTTCAGCTTAATCTTCTACCTCTAGACCCTGTACTGCCTCGCAGGAATAATAATAATAACAATCATCATCCTGCAGGATTTCCATGGCCATCTGAACACGGTACTCCTATATCATTTCTTTATGTTTTCCAATGGATCTTTTGATTTGATGTTCTAGGTAGTTTCAATTTTTATTGATATGTAAAATGTTATATTTTTACATGCATATAGGGAATTCGGAAGCGGGTAGTTCGGGACATTTGGGGCTAGCAGTTGGTGGATTTGATGTGAATCAGTTGCCCGCTTCTGCAGATGAAGGCGAGGATGGCGCCGCTGTGTCTTCCCCGAATAGTACTGTTTCGTCGTTTCAGATTGATTTCTCCATCTACAGTGGTGGTGGTGGTGGTGGGTTAGCTAGTAATAACAATACTAAAAGAGATACAGAGGCTGCTGGCTTGAATGAAGTTGAGATCGAGAAAACGTCTTCTAGAGCCAGTGATGAGGAAGAGAACGGCACGACTAGGAAGAAACTTAGGCTGTCTAAAGACCAGTCCGCTTTTCTTGAAGAAAACTTTAAAGAGCATAACACTCTCAACCCAGTAAGCTCTTGTTCTTCTTTATTATTGTTTTTTTTTTCTCTTTTCTTTTATAAAATTTATTGGCTGATCAATTTCATAGATTTTTTTCCGCGGACTATGCATCATGATTTGTAATAGCTTTTTTTCTTTTTTTTTTTTTTTGGTTCTTGAAAAAAATGCAGAAACAGAAGCTAGCTTTAGCAAAACAGCTTAATCTCCGGCCTAGGCAAGTGGAAGTTTGGTTTCAGAACAGAAGAGCCAGGTACTGGTTTTTTTTTTTTAGCTGTGTTTTCTTGATAAACTTTTGAATTCATTCATCGTTAGAAGGGAAAAAAAATGGGCTTTAATTTTTGAAATTTTGTTTGAAAATTTTTACAATAGAACAAAGCTGAAGCAAACAGAAGTGGACTGCGAGTATTTAAAACGATGCTGCGAAACACTGACAGAGGAGAATAGGAGATTGCAAAAAGAGCTGCAAGAACTAAGAGCTTTAAAGACATCTCATCCCTACTACATGCAACTTCCTGCCACCACCCTTACCATGTGCCCTTCCTGTGAGCGTGTTGCCACCACCTCCTCCGGTGATCCCAACGTCACTGCGACCACCACCACCACCACGACCGGCTCCGGCACCGGCGCTTCCTCCAAAACAAGTAGTACTGGTTTTCCCTTCACTAATAAGAAGCCCAGATTTTATCCCTTCTCTCAAACCCATCATCATCATCATCATCTCCACCAGTCCGCCGCTTCATGAATCCGATTGTCTTTACCTTGTAAATATTATGAAATATGGTATATTGTTTTTCTGTTTAATGATTGGTTTATATGTTTTTTTTTTTTTCTTTTTTGGTTGGCTAGCGAGGGGAAAACATAGACTTTGATAGAAAAGAAAAAAATCCCTCTACTTTTTATTTGGGGTAGGGTACTTAGTTTCCTTACAGACGAAGATTGGAAGGTACGTTATCTTTGTAGATCTTCTTTTGTTTCAAGTTCCATTTTTTTTTTTTTCATAGTTTTGTAACTAGTGAAGGATGATGACCTTATGTGTAGGTGTAGTATACATATTAAAGGAAAGAAATTTATTTAATTTAATTTTTCATCTAGTTTTTGGTAATGATTTATTTTATCTCCAACATTTGAGAATTGCTTAAGATCATCACCGGCAAAACAGGGTTAAGAACAGTATTTACTGTTATTACCAATAGGAGGGGTGGGTCTGGTTTGGCGGTATTGGAACTCTAATAATAACAAAAATAATAATACAATTATGGGAGTTGTTGGAAAGGTGCTTTCGCCCTTTCCTCTCTCCTTCTCTTAATTTCTTAAAAAAACTAAACGAAATAAATAAACTGACATTAGCGTCGGTGCTTTTATAACCTTTTCACATCAAAGCATGGTTGCATGAGTCATGATAAGTTTGGTGAGTAGGGGTCAAGGAGGTCATTATAACAAATTCCTTTTTTCTTTTTCATAAATTATATATATATAGACTTATGCTTAATCAATATTCAAAGTTGAAGAGGCACTAAGCTCTCGTTTTTGTATCTCATTATTAGTGGAAACGCCTAATACTCATACTCAAAATTTTAGATAATTATAATAATGTTAAATTTACTAAGATATTGTAAATAAAATATTTATAATTTTTAAGTAAGTTTAGATTATACTTATTTTTTCAATATTTGTAATTGTCTTAATTAGTTAAACAAGATGTAATTGTAACAATTATATATATATTTATTACTTGATGTGTAGCATTAGCATCATGTTTGTACGTATTATTATTTCAGAAAAGATAGTTATATTATTTAAATTATCAATTTGTAATAATTAATGGATAGGCACACTATGATCATAGAGATTGGATAAGGGATGATATATAAATTTGTGGGAGAGGAAAAATAATTAGGAAAACACACACACACACACACACAAAGACATCTATACATAAAAGTATGAATGAGTGGGAAGGCAAGGGGGTGTAAGATGTGGTGGGAGGTGATGCAGTGAGACAACAAAACACTAATGTGTTGATTATGCAATTAGAATAATGGACAGGAGTTGTACTTTGAGGAGATATTATATTGCCGACCATTCGACCATTCATGGCACTTTATAGGGAATTAAGAAAGTGGGATTATGACCTGAATCAGAAAGCTCATCAACTATATTATTATTATTATTATTATTACTATATGTAATCCAATCATTTCTGTTCTTTTCGACTTTTTTTAATTCCATCTTCCTATCTAATCTTATCCTTTCTTCCTTCTTGATGCCATAAGCATTTTGCACGTCAAACATTTTTTATTTTTTATTTATAACTTAAAACCAAGAATCCAACCATCCAAGACGAATTCTTCATGGATCTCTCCCTCTCTAGCTAATAAATTAGTTTTTGTTAGACCAATAATTAATCTTTAAGACGTCAATCTTTGTTAATTGTACATGTGTAGCTTTTATTATTATTATACATATATACTCTTCAGGTGTGCCTTATACATGCTAATTAAAACTCTGACAAGGAAGTTTTCCCAACACAGAAGACTCGACCAAAGTTCTAGTTGCACAAGATTGCATATAATAAATATCTACAATTTTTAAATTCCAAATGCAATTTATAATTTTTAAAGCGACGTGTATTATATTGGAAAATTGATGTTAAAATTCAATAGGACAATAATTTATATTTATTAAACTCTGTTTGGTATTTGGTGTTTTGTTTGAAATTAAAAATAAAAAAAATAATTATATTTTTGTTTGAATATTAAATATATGTTAATATTTAAACATTAAAAAAAAATGAAACTATTCAATGAAAAGAAAAGAAGAAGAAGAAGAAGCTTATAAAATCCTAAGCTTGAAAAAAAAAAAAAAACAGGTTGGTTTGTATAATCCTCCTAATGAAGAATTAATATGCAAACTTATGTCAGCAATTGCTTATTCAAGTGTTTTCCGATTATACGATAAGAAGTAAAAATATTTTTAATCTCATGTGGACATAAAATAACTCTTTGGTGTATTATTTTCAACCTTTTTGTATTACTCAAAACTTATCAGTTAGTTTTGCGATAATATATAGCTAGTTGAATCATAAATTACTACTATTACTAGTCTAGCCGGAAACAACAAAATTTTTTTGTGGACTAGTTGAATTAGCTTTTCTCTCTTGAATTATTATTCATTTATCTTAATTTTTTGGCAGTATTTATTATCTCATCTCATGTTTATGTGAATTCCGTCCAAACACATCTTACCTTGATAGTTACAGTTGAGGGACAATATATTTATTTTTCTTTATTTTTTTATTTTTTATTTTAGACATTCAGGTGAGTTCTTTCTATAGTCTATCAAGAAAAAAAAAAACCCCAAAAAAGTGATCTAACTACAATTGCAATAATAATAATAATAATAATAATAATAATAATAATAATAGTAGTAGTAGTAGTAGTAGATAGGCTCCAATTATTAGATACTGACCCTAACAACTAACAGGCCTCACAATCCACACATCAGAACGTCTATTGGCCCATGCTAGCTAGACCAGTTCTATTGGGTTATTTACATACCTAAACTAAGACGTAGGTGTAAACACACCATCCAATAAATATAGTTCAAACGCCATATCATTTTTAGAGGTAGATAAATATAAAAAATATTAAACAGACATTATGAGTCATGTTAAGATACAATAAATTAACATTCAGGTTTTTATAATATAATATTCTTTTATTTATAATTAGTAACGTGTGTTAAAGAATTTGATCTATAATAATTGGTTGATTTTTGCTGTTATGTCGTTTAGTAGGTGCCTTATGATCTGCATTTTCTTAAACATTACTATATTTTATATGCATTTTTTCTATTTGGATATAGTTGAATGGTTAAAAAAGAGAGGAAAGCGGAAGAAAGATTAGGTAGAAGAAGATGAAGCAGATGGCAACACATAGTTTTACACAAATGCATACAAATGTCTTATTTATTTTTTATTTTTAATTAATAAAGTAGAGAGAGATACCATGATATGCATGGGAGTAGCTTAGCTATAATTGATTGACTTTGAAATCTTGACAAAGTGTTACCAAAATGATATATGATGGATGGAAAGTAGGGCACACCAGGATGGTCAACCAAGTAGGAATAACGACGTTGAATTATTTAATGAATGAAGAAAATTATTCAAGAAAAGTCTTTTATATATCCTATGTGTATAAAAAACTTTCACCTAATTAATTAAGCAAAAGTGGTATATCAATTTAGTATTGTATAGCAATTGGGAAAAGTAGGAGTGGTGTGTGAAGTAAAGGGTAAAGTTAATGGCGGAGACTAAAAAACTAATTTACTTGCCTAGTAAATTTCGTAGTATTATAATTATTAATTAGGGGCGAATGCATGTGTCTGGTAGAGGCATGTTTGCGGGGTTGGCCCATTCAACAAGCAACGTAACTTTGAATGGTTGGATTGTGGTCGCTGGTAATTTGATAAAAGAAATACAAATTATTGCAAGGGAAGACTAGGAAACGAAAGGGTCTTAATTTGACTCCCCAAACATCTTTGAAACTTTTTGGGTGCTTATCACACAAACTTATACAACTCACAACCCACAATTTACGCAGTTTGTGGGCATTATTATTTATATAAATACAACTATATTGCTGGCCACCACAGAGACTTGTAATGCTCTTGATCGTCTTTTTTTCCTTTTCTTTATAAGGATTATAAATTTATTTTTTTCATTTCCATTCCACACACACATATATATATATATATGGATATGTATTGAAGAGAAGACTCCATTAAGGTTATACAACGACTAAGATTTATGTTGGAAGAGTTTTGAGTGTGAGATATCACTTATGCAGTGGCAACGATAATCATAAATTGATCATCTTGCACTTGAAAAAATGACTGATATAATATTTTTGAGGTTGTGATAGGCTTGTAACCGAGCATCATATCATCAGTAGTGTGAAAGGCTTTAATAAATAAAGTCTTGGGTTCTGAAAGGTTAAATTCTTCTCCTAGTTAAAATTAAATGATCGATTTAATAGAGCAATGTGCTTGAAAAATCCCAGTCAAGGAAGCTTGGTAGTAGAGATAGATCTTGTTGGAATTGACCGTTATAAATACTTGTGCACTGTTTCCGTTGTCTTTACTTTCTTACACTTTATTATTACCTATTGCTCATTGTTACTTTTATCTTACTATTGCTAATCACATCTTCAGTAAAAATATAACGTGTTGAAGAAGAAAAAGCGAAAAGAATTACAGAACACTTTAATTGGCCATTATGCTTAATTTACTCTTCCCTAGGTGTCTTTCAGTATACATTTTTGCAATAGCCCGCCGGTTGATAATTAGAATACAAATTTGAACAACCAAGGGATAAGTATACATTTTTGCAATTTACACCACCAAGTAAGTTCATCATGTAAAAACTTCCGGCATGGTTCACGAAATTGGAGACAAGCGTAGGATTACTCATGAACGTATTGGGTTTGTCAACATCAATCAATCAACTAAATAACCAGCAAAATATATTATCATTACACTTTTATTTAATTATCAAAAAACTTTCTTACAAAACAATCGATTTTTTTTTCTTCATCTCTCAATCTGTTTTACTTTAAAATCTATCTTGTCAACTATCAATTTCACAAATGAAAGAACTTAATTTATTTATAACAAAAAGATATCCTTCAAATAAGCTTCTAATACAATAAGACTACAAAAAAGTCGCTACAGTTTAATACTTTTTGTTTTTTTTTATCTTAGACTACTATTTTAAACATCTATTACAAATAGAAAACTTCGATTATTAGAAACTTATTTAGATTAATGTACTTTTTATTTTGAGTTCAAGCTAAATTTTAGCACTTGTCACCTTGTTGAGAACTCCACTAAAAAAATTTCCAATCACGCTAGAGACATTCTTGACCTTGACATAGTATAACTTGCACCTACTCCACCTAAGCATATATTTTCTAAAAGGACATACATGTTATCGACCTTATGAGCAATCAACATTATTTGATAAACCTTTTCGAATATTCATAAATCTACCTCTAGCCTCGTAGTGACATTTGATCGAATCTAATGCTCGTAGGGAAATCCCTTTCCTCTACATACTCAAAACATGTCATATAATGACTAAAATATACTGAACTAAAAAGAATGATAGTTTTATCCTCTAAACTAACTTGAGTACCAAAATTTTACAAATCAGCAACTAACTTTGTCCAATCCAAGAAATGCTGATGCATACTAGTTCCTTCCTTTCAAACAAAAGTATGCAATTCTTGTTTTAATACTAGTCAATTGGTAAAATTCTTTGCCAAGTATAAATCTTTTAATCATTTTCGCATCTCTACTATAGAGGACTCATGAAACAAGTTGAGGGTGACTTCAATTGTCCAACATAATCTTATCGAATTAATAGTTTAGCTATCTTTCACTTTATATCACATATATCTTTTGGTCTACCATCCAAAACTATCACAATATGTTGTTGCACTAATATATCTCTCATTTATACTTGCCAAACAATAAAAATGTTTTTGTCATCATATTTCTTAAAATTTCTTCAATTTGTAACTAAATAAAATAAGGACAAGATCTTAGTGTTAATTAAATTACTAATAAACTTATTTTTTATTTTTTATTTTTTACTTCACGTTGCTTTTACAATTGATCAACATCTCAAGCACACTTTCGTTTCTTTGATTCTGAACTTGCCATCACAAATGCAAATAAGAAAAAAGAAAAAAAAAACTCAGGAATCACAATCAAAGAAAGAGTGATTTTTATAGTTTAAAAGTTATCAATATATTTGCTCTGGCTTTAATACTAATTTATAAGACTTTTCAACCCTAATTAATCAACTAATTAGTCGACAAAAGATAATACAGTCAAACTTTTATCCAATTCTTAAAACTTTATGATAAAAAAAAAATCTCTACTTCAATCTATCTTTTTAACTCTCTATTTCACAATTAGAAACCCTACTTATATCAGGACCCTTTCATAAATCTCATACGTGCAGCTTAACCGGCACAATAGTCAGACAAATTTACTCCTCGGTCAAACTTGTTGACTATTGTTAAGTCTTACCATCAAAATATTTATAGTATTCAAAGTACAACAATAACAAAGTAAGTAGAAATATGTAAAAACAACAGAAGTCTTTAACATCAATTGCATTACTAGAGTTCAGTTCAACTTTACATTTTCAAAACTTGTATATAATGAAAAATACTAAAATAGAAAAGAGAACAACCTACTAAGGATAGGCTAGAAAAGATCACTTTTACTACACTCCTTTCCCCTTATCCACATGAAAGGAACTTGAAATGTAAGAATAGTGAGCTCGATGTCCACGTGAGCTTAGTGAGTAGCAAAAAATATATCTACTTAAGTCTAGCATTCTACATGCAATGCAACATGCACCATTTCAAGCATATAAATAAAATGCAACAATGAATAGACGTAAAATCATTTGTACAAAAATGCAGTAGCCTAATATGCTATGAAATATGCCACAATTCAAGGGTTTAGTATCTAAACTTGACACCCTTCTTTCATTTTAAGGATCTTCTGGTCATATTGACATTCTGGATGTTGTGACCATCGTCTGGGCCATATTGCGATATAAACTGATGATCGTGTTCCACTGACCAAGTGGTATGGTTGTCACCCACAAAACAGTAGCGTGTGCCATGCAACACTCAAAATATATCCGCAGTTACCACTCTTATCTCAGGACTATCATGGTCCAATGTGTTCACCTCGAAACCTCTCATCATTAGGCCAGGTCAGCACATGTGAAGATTTGTCGATTAGTCCTACCTTAGAGCTATCACGATCCAATGTTCGCACCTTAGAACTTCTCATCATTAGGTCGCATCAACACATTTGAAGACCTGTCAATCAGCTCTATCTCAGAACTATCACGATCCAATGTTTGCACCTCAGAACCTCTCATCTTGAGGCCAAGTTGGCACATTTGAAGATCTATACTCGTATCTCAGGCCTTGTCTCAATTAGACTGGCATAATGGCGAACGCTAACGAGCTAATATCATCTCACACTTTGACATCTCGCCCACGCAAGGGGCTGACTAGGTAGTGGGTTTTGTTCTTGACGAGACTTGAACACGAGTCCTGCCAAGAGGCTTCGTCTCAATATAATATGTAATGCATGTGACACATAATTATGTAACAACCATAAGTAGAATAAAAGATTAAATAAATACATCAAATTACTACTCATAGACTAGATTGATTGCTAACGCTCTCCTAGTCGTCGGTCACGTCTCTCGATACTGAGACCAAATACTAAAAGCTCACACTGCCAACATGTGTTTTTGCTTTTGGAATACACTACGCAACCTCTTCACCAATCTGTTGTAATATACAATAAATAAGAAAAATTAATTATTTTCTATTGTCGACATTTTTTCCATGTGAAGTAATTCATAGTACTATACAACATTAATTATAGATAATGTCATATTTATAGCATTACTTAATTAATTATATAACATTATATATATATATATATATATATATTAATCTATACATTTTTTCCTCCAATTTCATAAATGCAAATTTAATATACCGATTGATCTCCAAAAATCTTAATTTTAGTGTCATTGAGTTCAAGATTTCATTTTGGTCATTTCAGTACCCGCTAACTCAAATTCTAGTGCTAATAGGCATACCTCCTATGTGTCGACTTTCAATTATCATAAATATTCATAGGGTTCATATGTGTACAAATAATTTACATATCTACATTCTACTCGTTAATCTAAATACAATGATAAATATATATATTGTGCATTTTCACTCCCAAAAAAAATACACCCTAATTTTGGTCATACAATAGATTAACATATTTAATAAAAATTACACTACAAAACTAAATTTCATAACTTTAATAACAATTTTGAATTGAAAAGAGTGAAAATATTTTACCTAAAAGTTCGGATTCTCAGAAATGTGCAATTCTTCTTCTCCTCTTTTCTTCCATTTTCTTCTTCTTTTTTTTCTTTTTATCTTTTCTTTCTTTTTCGTTTCTTCTTTTTTCTTTCTCTATTTCTCTATTTCCTTTCTTTGGTTTTCTCGGAGATGAGTAAGAAATGAGAGAATGAGCAAGGTTTATATAGCCAAGGTTTAGGGATGGGTCCCATGTGTTTATGACAAAATAAAGCAACCACTTCATCAACTTGATCTCCTAGATATATTTATTTTTTTTTCTTTTATATTTCATTATCCATCCAACTCATTTCATGTTATCCACTTAATATATTTTCATTTATTTTTTTCAACTCTACCATCATTTATATCTTTACACACACACATACACACATATATGTACCTATGGCAATTAATTCATTTCATTTTTTTAACTTAACTCCCACTAAATAATTATTTCATTATTTATTTTAATTTTTCAAGTAATACACTTATTTATTAATACTATCGCCAAAAATCACATATTACCATTTAATACACATATTAATTTATAAATTCCCGTAAAATCATGTATTCTCATTTATAATTCATTAATTGGTACATGAAAATACATGTCGAACCCGTCAACTTAATGTCAAAAAGTACGGGTCGTTATAGTCTCCCTTCATTAGAACAAATTTCGTCCTCAAAATTTACTAAAATAACAAAACTCAAGGAGCAACTCTCATAATATCAGGGAAGTAACTCTCTATGTAGTCATCTCTTTCTCAAGTATCCTGCTCAGCACTGTGAAACTGCCAACATACTCGTACCATCGGTATCTTCTTGTTGCATAGTTTCTTTACAACTCAATCAATGAAAGCTACTAGAACCTCATCGTATGTACAATCCTTTCACAACTCAAAATGTTTCGAGTCAATCACGTGCGAGGGATTGGGGTACTTCCTCAACATCCTCACATTATGTACTCTCGCTAGCTGAGGCAATAAGCAACAAGACCTATTATCTCGAAGAACTCGAAAGGTCTAATGTATCTCAGAGGAAGTTTCCCTGAAATACCAAAACGAGTCTGTCCCTTCCGAGGGAAAATTCGAAGCAGCACATGATCAGTAGCATCAAACTCAAGGATCTTCCTCAGGTTATCCGCATAACTCTTCTGTTCACCTTAAGCTGGCTTCCTGTTCTAACGGATCTATTGAATCTTATCAGTTTGCTCCTACATAAAGGTAGGGCCAAAAACTGCTATGTCACAAACATTGGCCCAACAAATTGGCGATTGACTAGGTCGACTATATAATGCCTCAAATGATGCCATATCGATACTCGCCTGGTAACTGTTATTATACAAAAACTCACACAATGCCAAATGATCTTCCTAGCTACCACCAAAATGAAGGACACATGCTTGGAGCATATCCTCCAAAATCTGGATCAATTTCTCAAACTGACAATCAGTCCGTGGATGGAAGACTATGTTCAAGTTTACTTTAGTCCCCAACTGACTCTGCAAGCTCTACCAAAAATGAGACGTAAACTGAACATCTCTATCAGACACAATGGACAGTAGGACTCTATGTAATATCACGACCTTGCAGATATATAGTCGACCAAGCTTCTCAACCAATTCTCTAGTATGAATCGAGATAAATTTAGCAGACTTAGTCAGTCTGTCCACAATGACCCAAATAGCATCATGTCTTCACTGAGTTTGGGGTAATCTCATCATAAAGTCTATGGTAATGTGCTCCCATTTCTACTCAGGAATAGCCAAGGGCTGTAATAAACCACCGGGTCTATGGTGCTTAGTTTTAATGTGTTGGCTCGTGTCACATCTCTACACGAAGGCTACAATATCTCGCTTCATCCCCGGCCACCAATAAGTACGTCGAGCATCCTGATACATCTTATTGGTGCTTGGATGAATGGTATACCTCGAACGATGTAGCTCCGCTAGTACTCCCTATCTAAGGTGATGGTCAACTGGTACCCATAATTGTCCCCTGAACCTTAGTGCACTATCAGTGTCAATCAACTACTCCACATGAGAAGTGTCGTTCGCCCACTCTTGGAGCATCATATAATCAACATCAAGAGGCTGCACCTCCATGCTCTCAGCAAGTAGAACCGGCTGGGTTCTTATCTGTACACTGACTCTAGTCTTGGTCAAAGACTCGTGGATACTCATCATTGTCAAAAAATCAATCATCCTCCATTCCTGAGACATATGTCTAGCTATTGCACACCCTACAAGTATACAGGTTCACACTAGTAATAACCGGTGAGTCCGAATATCATCTGTAGGGAAATAAATTTATTAAAGTATTGTTAGTTGCATTGCATATTAACATTATTATATATATTTTACATATGTTTTGCATGAGTTTAGGTAGAAAGTATGATATAATTACTCATAATTAGATGCATGATCAATTATATTCATATTACATATTATTTATTTATTTAGAGTATTTTAATATAGTTTTTTTCTTATATATTTATTTATAATTTTAATTTAATGTCTGAGGAAGGATTCCCAATTATTTTGTAGGTTTAGAATAATTGAAACATAACATATGAATTGAAGTTCCATAAATTTGGTGGGTAAGGAGCGTAAATACAAAGAAGAAGCAAGGGCAAGATTGAAAACTAAGACAAAAATACAAATTACAACACAATACGTGATTTTCTGATTGGGTCTTGATTACAATTTAGAGTTATAGTCTAACAAGGAGTCTAAAATTCATATATAAAGAGGCCAATACATAAATTTTGCATTCATTCAATTTGAGGTTCATAATTCTAGTTTGGAAGCAATTATTGAAGACTAGAGAGAAAAAAAGTGAAGAATAGAATTGAAGAACAAGATCAAAGCTTAGTATAATATGATCTTTATTTTATCTAATTCTTTGTTTGGTATTTTCTTAAATATGTCCAGCTAAGTATTTTTATTTCTGGGATGTAATTTAGATTGTAGAAACTTTTGATTTTTATTTTGATTCATTCATTTTGAGGTATTGTTTTATATTTTGTGTGTTTAATGCTTTTTATTGACTGATCACCTATAAATTGAATTTAGATTATTGAATTAACTCGGGAGAGAGGTTCAATAATTGGATAATCAAAATATAGACTTATCTGAATTAATTGACCGGGAGGTTGTTAATTTTGTAGGAGGTTGTACATGATTAATATTTTTAATGCATTAGTATACTGACTGTACGCCTCGGGAGGGGGTATTAGGCAATTAAACTGATAGGATTAAGGTGCCTCAGGAGAGAGTTTTAGTTATTTATGCTACAACCTACAAGAACAAAATTTAGATTAATTGAAATAAATATTAAAAGTGAATACATGATATTTTACTATCCTAGAATTTTAATTCATATATTTTTCAATTTGATTTTAAATTTAATTTAAGTTTTTAATATTTAATTTGATTTTAAGCCTTAATAAATTAAAATTAAAATTAAATTGGGATTTAAGGTATTAACCACAAATCGTTCCCAGAAGATGATAATTCGGTATTTACCGAGTATATTACTATTGCGATCTTGTACACTTGCAGTGATCCCAACAAATATCTTAAATCCCAATTTAATGTTGGTTTTCATTTTATCAAGACTTTAATTAAAGTTGAATTGTCAATTTCTGAACAAGAACCTAAACAATCAAAAGTAGTAAAAGTGTATTTTTGAAAACTAGGATAGTAAATTCTGTTGTATGTCCTGTGATTCTTATTTTAAATCATGAAATGTCTGCACAATGAGTTATAGAACTTATAACTGAAACCCTCTCCCAAGGTGCCTTAATTTCTATTAGTATTGTCTTATAAAGCCCTCTTCCGAGGTGTTTAATCAACAACCTAACATTATATGATTGGCAATCTCGTGCAAACCCCATGAACAGTTAACAACCCTCCAGTTAATCAACTAATCCAAGTCTATAATGTGACAACCTACCATTAAACCTCTCTTCCGAGTTAGTCTAATGATTTGAACTCATCATGTCTATGGGCAGTAAACATAAAGCATTAAGCATACACAATATGGAATAATGCTTTTAAAACAATCACTTCAATAAGAAATCACAATTCACACATTGGAGATTTACATCTCAGACATTTAAAACTAACTAGCTTGACATCGAATTAATTGAAAGCATAAAAAGTAATAAACAAAGTTAAACATACTCAAAACTTGATCTAAATCTTCAATCCCTTCTTGAACCTCTTGTTTGTCTCTCCTTGAGCCGTTACAATCGAGTTTTTTTGAATTGGGTATGTTTGGGCTCTAATCCTCTTTCCTATTTATAGGCCCATACTAAAAAAAATTCTAAAACTATGAGAAACTCGATAATTAATCATGTGATTGTGGTCAACATTGTCTTTTAATAAAAATTTGGATTTCCTCCATTCTATGTATCGCGATCAACCTGTTTTTGTTCGAGTCATGTTTTGTTTATCATGGTCACTGGACCACTGACCGCAATAACCAGTGAGTTATTTCTTTGCTCTGTCTTCCTTCAGCTACCTCGGTCGTCAGTTATCATACCGCGGTCAGTTGATGCTTTCTTCTTGATTTTCGCTTTTCTTTGCCTCTATATGATGCAATTCTCTCTTGGCTACACCCTAAACCTGCACCACACTAGAAATCCTTCCCTAGACATCATTTCCTCATGGAAAAGCCATAAATGATGAAAACAAGGCTTAAAATGCAATGAAACATGCAATTCCCTAATCTAGATGCTCATGCTACTAATTATACACAACTTTGTCTAATTTTCCTTTTATTTCTTATAAAATGCAATAAATCACCTATACTAATGTTAGCCTACTGTGCAACTAACAAACACCCGCAAACTTAGATTGTTGTTCGTCCTCGAACAATGACTCTAATCTAAGGTGTTATCCCATGCCATATAAAAATAAATTCATTTTCACTCATCATTGTGACCTCTATCTTCCATCCCTACAGTATGAGTCATTAACATATCCCTAAGGTCATTCAGGTTGTCTAGATATTCAGTTCATTCGTCATTCTTCCTTAACTTCACCCTCTTATTTGTCAGTATCTCAATCATCCTAGACTTTGTAGGTAATTTACAAGTCACTATCGCACTCATAGAAATTATTTCCTAATTCCTAATTACATAGACCCTCTCAATTCTCTACTCTATCTATCCTCTACTCAATTCAAATTATTGTAGGAATCAAAGGTCTTTTCTCTAGGTTGTAACGTGGTCTGGCTCAAGGTGCAAGTAAATCAGGAATTTCATTCTAACTCAAGTGTGCACTCATAGCAATAATACCAACCGCTTTTGTGTGAGTTTCTTTAATACAAACTTATCCTCTCTGTTTAATCCCTTGTTCTATTCATTCGTGCTCACAACCTTGTTTCATAGCTCCCCTAAACTTAGTTCATTTCTTGCTCTCCAAATTGTACCCACATGCACAATCATATAGAAATAGAAACTCAACTTTCATTGACAATACTGAACTAACTCTTCTTCAGCAATTTTTTAGAATAATGAACCAAATTAAAAAAAAAATTGAAAAACACTTGTATTTCAATGTTAGCATCTCCTCCTTCTTTCACACTTCCAAATAGTTAGAATTATAACCATGAGTGCACACAAATAGGTTCAACTCAGATATTAATAAAAATGATAAGGAGTGTTTAAATGTAATATGTGGGTTTACAACAAGAAAACAGGCTATAAGGCTCGAAATTGGCTGCAAAAGGTTATGAATGTTGGGACTTGCTTTTAGGCTACTTCATTTTCCTCCTATAATCATTCCTAAGTAGAGTTCGAAATAGATTTGATTATTTTAAGAATCTATAGAAAATTCTCTCCATTTGTGATTTAGTTTCCACTCCTCACTTTCCTCAGCTTTGGATTCTCAATCTACCCAAGACCAAAGGGGTCTGTCAAAGCCAAATTTTAGACAAACCGAGCACACAGACTATTTGAAGGTACCCTAGTTCTTTGCTTCATTACACTGAAAGAATTTTTCAATTTCATAGGTCACTCAATGAAAACATTTTCAAAACTATGGTTATATGACTATGGCAGCCTAAATGACTTCTATTATATGTTCTTAATATGCTTCTAAAGTATGCAAAGTAAAACACTAAGAAGGAAAAGTAACTATGAAATTGAAAGAGATTAACAAAAACTAAACCTGATGTGTCGAAGTGTTTAGCACCCCCAAACTTGAATGGTACCTTATCCTCAAGAGCACAATGACTCGCATAATTGAGAAAGTACACATCATGATATGCATTCAAAAATAGAGAAATTAGTCTAGATATCACAAAGATTCTAAGCATAGGCATTACTGCTAACGAGAGTTAATGAATAATCAAAAATAATTATCCACTGTCAACATAAGTGAAGTTTAGAGCAAACAAAGACAAAGAAAAGGGAAAGAAAAATTGGAAATCAGAGGTCCTCTCCAAAAACTTCAGCTTCTGTGATGAAATCATTCTCGTCCCCTCCATTATCATCATCATCATCATCATCCTCATCATCAACCACTGGTGGAGTTGGGGGAGCCAGGGGTGCACAACATGTCATAGACATGTAGGGCATGTAACAGGAAGGAAGAGGATAGGCTTGTGCCATGGTCGGATCCAATGCATCATAATGTGAGGATCAAAGGGTGGTATGGCAGATGATGATGGCTCAGCAACACTTAAAGAGGACGTTGGTGCGCTAGTAGGAGGAGCAGGAGCTGCTGCAATGCTAACTGGGTTAGCTGGTGGTTGTGGTAACTCTGTAGAAGCCCTGCACCGCTTAGCTGGAGTGGAGGTGAACATCTTCACTGCAATGTGATCCTTCATCTTCAATAGGAGCTCACTCCTTTCCCAAACTACCCCAGCTTTGTAATGAAGGTAGGATGGGGAAGTTCCATGTTGGTATTGTCGATAATAGAATAAATAGAACTAGAGATGATTGTCCAACATTAATTGGGAGCCCCTTCATGAAGCAATACACCAGCACTGTCTTCTCTACGGTTACCCTGTTAATGGCTAATGAGGGAAGAAGGTTAGCACAAACCAAATAAAGCCAAACCTTTGCTAGCTTCTGAAACATTGTCTTCATAAGGTTAATGGGCTTGTCATTGTAGCAAATCCAGGAAGCCCCGTCAGCACAGAGAGTCTTCAGTACGTCATCTGGATCGAAATGAGGTAAGATAGTGTAATATTCATCCGATGAGTCAACGGGAAGACCGTACACTTCGTTAATAGCAGCTTCACTAAATTGGACCCACTTTTTGCGGACCCAAACTGTCGTGCCCTCTCGGTCAGCCGCGTTGGCATAAAATTCTTGAACTACTAGAATTACTGTCGTAGAAGGTGATTGAATTAGTCGCTCCCAATGATGAGTAGCTACAACTATATCAATGCCGATGTTACACTCCTCTTGCATCAACATTATACCACGCTTTGGAATTAGATGGTGGTTAAAACGCATGAGATTGAACTGTTGTTTTACTGCAACAGTTCGGAATCGAGCTCGATCCGCAGGAGGTGGAGGTGGTGCTGGCTGCTTCCCTTTAGAAGCAGGATGTTTCATTCGAGGAGGTTTGCAACAATAAAATTAGTAGGCAAGGAAAACAACACTTCATATAAACGAATGTGGCTATTGAAACTAGATACTCAAAATAATTCTAGACAAGTCACAGTGCTCTAGTCCAAAAGCCAACAACCAGAACATCAAAAACATCCATCAAGAACAAAATGCAGATACCTCAACAAAAACATCCAAGTTCTATAGTATAGTGTATTCAATCAAAATATCAAACAAAATAGCCTTCAACTAATTTAAATAAGGGAAACAATAGCCTAACGTGTGCATTGACAATGAGTTTGCGAGCCCCTTGCTTCCAATATTTTCATCACTCATTCAAAAATGGCATGAAAGAAGAGGAATTTGAAAAGTTTTGAGCAAAACAAGTCATGTCAAGCATGAATAGTAAAATCTAAATCCTAAAACTTACCTAGACAAGAAATTGAAACAAGCAAATAATAAAAACTAAAGTAAAAATACTTACATTGTTGCTAAGAAATGGAAATGCACAATGAGAATCGTAGGAGAAATGAAGAGTCATAGAGAAACTCAAGAATTTTCAGAACAAAATATAGAAAAATGACCGTGATCAAACTTGAAAAGGACGCACTTACTACGGTCACTGCTTTATGGAGTGCGGTCAGTGCGTGAAATGTGAAATTTCACATTTATGGGTTTTCGGCCTACCGTAGTCCATAAAACTGTATACCATTTTGGACCGCGGTACATACAAACCTCCGAAAACATACATTCTGGTTACCACGGTACACAGAAGTAAAAATTTCTGGTGACCACGATACATATGATGTATGCCCCAGGTTGTCTTTTGGTGATCGTGGTACACAGAATATATCATTCTGTGGACTGTAGTATTTCCTCTTTCTGTAGACTGCAATACATAGAATATGTTGTTTTGTGGACCGCGGTAGGCAGAGCTAAACTACCTCTTTTTTTCTTGTGTTTCCTAAGCCCTATGGTACTTAAAACCTATGAAATTAGTCGTTAACACCTACAAGGATCCTAGAAAAATGAAACAAAACAAATAGAAATAATATGAACACAAGAAAATAGAAATCAGTAGTGGGTTGCCTCCTATTCAACGTTGTGTTTAACATCGTTAGCTCAATGAGGATACTGCGTTTTAGTCCTTAAGTTCTACCATCTCCACAATCTATTTTGGCTCCCCATAGAATATCTTCAATGTTTGATCGTTCACTTTAAATTTTTGGCCATCCAACAAGCTTTGCACTTCCATTGCACCATACGGGAAAACTTGTGTAACTAGGCAAGGTCCTGACCAACGAGACTTGAGTTTTCCAGGAAGCAACCGGAGTCGTGAGTTAAACAACAGCACTTGCTGGCCAGGTTTGAACTCCTTTTTCTCAATGAGTTGGTCATGCCATTTCTTCGTCTTTTCTTTGTAGATAGTGTTATTCTAGAAAGCATTACAGCGAAACTCTTCAAGTTCTACAAGTTGAAGTAGATGGTTCTCTCTACAAGCCTTTGCATCAAAACTCAACTTTTTGATGGCCCAATAGGCTCTATGTTCTAATTCACAAGGCAGGTGACAGGACTTTCCATGCAACAACTGATATGGAGATGTGGCAATGGGCATCTTAAAGGCTGTCCGGTATGCCCACAATGTATTGTCTAGTTTTAGAGCCCAATCTCTACGATTTGATCTAGCTGTCTTTTATAATATTGCCTTGATCTCTCGATTAAACATTTTAACTTGCCCATTAGTCTGCTGATGATACGGCAATGCAACCTTGTATCATATTCCGTATTTGGTGAGAAGGTTATCGAAGATTTTGTTGCAGAAATGTGTACCTTCAACACTCACAATTGCTCTAGGGGTGTCGAAACGAGAAAAGATGTTGCGAGAGAGAAACTTCAATACAACTCTGGCATCATTCTTGGATGTGGCCACTACTTTAACCCATTTAGAAACATAATCAACAGCAAGCAGTATATATTGTTTGCCATCCGATGGTGGAAAAGGTCCCATGAAGTATATTCCTCACACGTCAAACAATTTGACTTCTACAAAAGAAATAAGAGGCATCTCATTTTTCTTAGAAATGTTGCCCTGTTTCTAGCATACTTCACATGTCTTCACAAATTGATAAGCATCCTTCAACATACTCGGCCAGTAAAATTCGCTCTCAAGAACACGCCTTGTTGTACGTTGATGACTGTAATGACCACTATACAGTGAAGCATGTCAGTCATAAAGGACCTTGTTAAATTCTACTTTCGGAATGCAATGACAGATCACTTTATCTGCGCATCTATGGTAGAGAAAGGGATCATTCCAAAGATAAAACTTGCTTTCATGTATGAAGCGTTTGAGGCGGCTGTGGGGAAAATCTGGTGGAGTGGCACATGTGGCTTTATAGTTGGCAAGATCTACATACCATGGTGCACTGTCACTGATAATCAAGAGGTGTTCATCAGGAAAAACTTCCACTATGCTCCTTGGATCCGAATTTGCTTCGTTGGATAGGCGAGACAAGTGATCTATTACCACATTATATGTTCCCTTTTTGTCTATCACATCTATATCAAACTCTTACAACAATAAAATCCATCTTATCAGTCTGGGCTTTGCATCCTTTTTTGTGAAGAGTTGACGAATAGCTGCATAATCAGTGAAGACCTTGACATGGGAACCCACAATGTATGACCGAAACTTATCACATGCAAAGACAATAGCTAACAACTCCTTTTTAGTGGTAGTATAATTCTTTTGAGCATCATCCAACATTTTGCTTGCATAGTATATAGCTCTGAACATTCTATCACGTCTTTTTCTCAATATGGCTCCAAAAGCATAATCACTAGTATTGCACATGATCTCAAAGGTCCCCCCCCAACTGGCGTAGACATAATAGGAGTAGATATTAGAGCTTTCTTTAGTGTATTGAAGGTTTCAACACACTCAACTGTGAAATTAAATTCGACTTCCTTTTCAAGCAAACTGCACAATGGTCGAGTGATTTGAGAGAAATTCTATATAAATCTTGGATAAAAACCAGTGTGCCCCAAGAAACTATGCATTTCTCGAACTAACGTTGGGGGTGACAACTTTTCAATGGCTTGAATTTTTGCCGGATCAACCTCAAGACCATTAACATAAACTTTGTGGCCCAAAACAATGCCCTCCCGAACCATGAAGTGGCATTTCTCCCAGTTGAGAACCAAATTCTTTTCCTCACAACGAGAAATGACTTTTTCCAGATTAAGCAAGCATCCATCAAATGTTGCACCAAACATAGAAAAATCATCCATGAACACCTCCATGATGTCTTCAATCATATCTGCAAAAATTGCCATCATACATCTCTAAAAGGTGGCTGGTGCATTGCACAAACCAAATAACATCCTTCGAAATGCATAAGTCTCATATGGATAAGTGAAGGTTGTCTTCTCTTGATCCTTTGGTGCAATGACTATCTGATTGTACCCGGAGTACCCATCTAAGAAACAATAAAAGTCATATCTAGCAATTATATCTAGCATTTGATCCACAAAGGGCAGAGGGAAATGATCCTTCCGAGTGGCTTTATTTAGCTTTTATAATCAATGCTCACACGCCATCCTATAGTTGTCCTTGAAGCAATCATCTCTCCTTTCTCATTTGTGACCACCGTGATTCCTCCTTTCTTAGGCACAACATTGATGGGGCTAACCTATGGTAAATCTGAGATAGCATAAATAATGCCTGCATTCAACCATTTCATTACTTTCTTCTTCACCACGTCCTTTATGATTGGGTTAAGTCTTTGCTGGTGCTCCACTATAGGCTTATGTGAATCTTCCATTAAAATCTTGTGCATGCAAATAGCTGGACTTATACCCTTTATATCTTCAATTGTCCATCCTATAGCAGCCTTGTGATCATTCAGCACTTGCAAGAACTTTTCTTCTTAGGCAGGGGTTAATGAAGAGGAGATGATGAGTAGAAGGGATCATGCTTCATCCAAATAAGCATATTTCAGATGTTTAGGAAGCGGTTTCAGATCAATGGCCCTAGAGGCTTCTTAAACATCTTCAGATTGATGAGCTTCAAATAATGGCGCTTCTAAACTGTTAAGCTCTGGTGGGCATGCTTCTAAAGCTAGTACAATTAGCTTCTCATCTTCAGACATAGGTTGGGGGAAAGAAATTGAACGGGAAATACATCCCACCAAATCATCTTGGGAGCTCAATTCATCTACAACCTCAACAATGCAAGAGTTAATGACTTCTACCATTTTGCATTCATGTAGGTCATTGGGGTAGTTAATTGCTTTGTAGAGATTGAAAACAACTTTTTCTTCATTCACTCTTAAGGTTAACTCTCCCTTGTGCACATCTATTAGTGCATGACCTGTAGCTAAGAATGGTCTCCCAAGGATAAGTGGTATCTCACAATCTTCTTCCATGTCCAAAATTACAAAGTTAACTGAAAAAATGAATTTATCCACTTTACTAAAACATCTTCAATATTACCCTTTTGGATACATTAAAGATCTGTCTGCTAACTGAAGAGTAATTGCAATTGGCTTGACTTTTGACATTCCCAACATCTTGTACACTGATAAAGGCATGAGATTAATGTTAGCCCCTAGATCACAAAGTGCCTTCTCAAAGAATTCAGATCCTATTTTGCATGGTATAGTAAAACTGCCCGAAGCTTTCAATTTCTGAGAAAGTTTCTTTTGGAGGATGACACTACATTCTTTAGTGAGCTTCATATTTTCAAAATCTTCTAATTTTCTCTTTTTAGACATAATGTCCTTCATAAATTTTGCATAGTTGGGCATTTGTTGTAGAGCTTCTGCAAAGGGGATGTTGATATGAATTTTCTCGAACATTTTTAGAAATTTGGCAAATTGTTCATCCAACTTCTTCTTTTGGAACCTTTGAGGGAATGACAATGGTGGAGGCTTGAAAACCTTACCATCTTGAATGACACTCCCCTTGGTTTTCCCTTGTGATTTAGGAGGTTCGTCATGTTTTACAGCTAGTTGCCTTGGAACATTCTTCTCATAACTATCAACATCTTCAGCTTCAATGGATGGCATAGCTGGATAGGGTGGGCATGCTACCTCTTTCCCACTTCTAGTCATCACCACCTTGCAGCTCTCCTTTGGATTGACTTTAGTGTCACTTGGGAATGAACTACACTGCTAGTTTGACACTATTTGTGCCAAATGTCCCACTTGGGTTTCTAAGCTTTTAACTGTGGCATTCATATTTTCAATTTGGATCTCAATGCCAGAAACTCTACTATCATTTTTGTCCCCCCTTCCTGTTAGCTCCTTGAAAAACCTTGAGTGCATGTTCATCATTTCATTAAGCATGTATTCCAAGGATAGCTTTTTGTCCTGTAAAGGTTGTTGTGGTACAAATTCGAGTGGAAGTTGGGCATTCCCGTTATTTGCATATGAGAAGTTCTCATGATTTCTAACTCCTGGATGATAGTAATTGGGAACATTATACCCCCCCAGCTAGTTTTGGTAACCACTAAATCTGTTCATAACATTCATTTGCTCAATAGAAGCCCCTCCAAGATAAGATGTCTTGTTAGCTTCAGCAATGGACTGCACATGTTGAGTTTGTTGATTTTGATATTGTCCACTACTATTCTTCTCTTCTACCAAATTCAGTCTATGAGTCATCGCCGTAATTTGGGCATGCAAAACACTAATTTCATGAAATTTACCTACTCTCTTGGCTGCTCCTCTCTCTGTACCATGACCATATGCATTTGCTGTCATGTCTTCAATGAGTTGGGTGGCATACGTGGTGGACTTTCCCATCAATGAACCTCTAGCTGCAGAATCTATCAAAGCTCTAGTTGGTGGTGTAAGTCCCCTATAAAACATCTGAATTTGAAGCCAAGAGAGGTATCCATGCTGCGGGCATCGCCTCAATAAGTCCTTGAACCTTTCCCAAGCTTCATATAGTGATTCAAACTCGGATTGCTTAAAGGAACTTATTTCACCCCGTAATTGATGCACTTTAGCAGGTGTAAATATTTTTGCAGAAATTTCTATCCAATTTCCTCCCACGTTGTGATACTTTTGGGAAGCAAGGTTTGCAACCAACGTCTGGCCTTATCCTTCAAGGAGAAAGGGAAAAGCCTCAGTCTAAGCTGGTCTTCAGTCATTCCATTCATCTTGATTGTATCACAAATTTTCATGAATGAATTAAGATGAGCCACAGGGTCTTCAATTACTGAACCTCCAAACTGTTGCTGCTGCAACATTGTAATTAAGGATGGCTTCAACTTAAAGTTATTTGCATTTATCGGTGTCCTTGCTATGTCGGAGTAATTATTGTTCAGGACCAGTTTGAAGAAATCTCTTAATGGTGTTTTACTATGTTGTGCTTCTCTATTATCTTCCACACCAGAAGCTCCACTATCAGCCATGGTTGGTATTCACTCTTGAGCTTCCCACCAAATCCGATTTATTGTTTTCAACAATTTGGGTCGTAAGGGTCACAAAGACGTTTACTCATGCAACCCTGAAACACCGAAAGCAAACACAAGATCAAGTGTATTCAGTGAATTTTTAAAAATTTGAAAAACAATCAATTAAAAGTGAAAATAGAAATAAAATTGTCTTGAATAAGACTAGACCAAATTCAATTGGTTTTAAGATATTTAACATCGTTTTCCCCAGCAACGGCGCCAATAACTTGTTGCACACCCTGCAAGTATACAGGTTCGCACTAGTAATAACTGGTGAGTCTGGATATCATCCTCAGGGAAATGAATTTATTAAAGTATCTTAAATCCCAATTTCATGTTAGTTTTCATTTTATCAAGACTCTAATTAAAGTTGAATTATCAATTTTTGAAAAAAAGCCTAAACAATCAAAAGTAGTTAAAGTGTGTTTTTGGAAATTATATAGAGAGGCTATCTAGGATAGTAAACTCTGCTGTATGTCCTGTGATTCATATTTCAAATCATGAAATGTCTACACTATGAGTTGTAGCACCTGTAACTGAAACCCTCTCTTGAGGTGCCTCAATTTCTATTAGTATTGTCTTATAAAGCCCTCTTCCGAGGCGCTTAATCAATAACCTAACATTATATGATTGACAATCTTGTGCAACCCCCCTGAATAGTTAACAACCATCTAGTTAATCAAATAATCTAGGTCTATACTGTGACAACATACCATTAAACCTCTCTTCCAGTTAGTCTAATGATTTGAACTCATCATGTCTATGGCCAGTAAACATAAAGCATTAAGTGTACATAATATAGAATAGTTGTAATACCCCGAAAGTCTATGAGACGTCCACATCGCTAGTAAACGGCAAAAGTGGAATAACAAGCTCAATAAAAGAGTCAAAAATGGCCAAAAGACCCGACAACCATGTATCATGAGTCTAAATGAGTGTAAGAGTGATGCCAATCCAAGAAGCGCAAGAAATGGTGATGAAAAACACCGAATACCAGAAATTCCATTCTGGTAACCGCGGTCAGCCTATAGAAACCGTGGTCATTGCGTGGCAAACTCAGAAAACACAGGAAAAAAAACACCATTTTGGTGACTGCAGTTGGTAACACAGTGACCGTGGTCATCGCGATAGAAACCCAGAAAATCAAACACTAGTGACTGCGGTCCGTGAAATGGTGATCGCGGTCATCAAATGAAAAACCCAGAAAAGGAAGATGCACAACGTTCTGTCAACCGCGGTAATCACACAGTGACCGCGGTTATTACACAGTAACCGCGGTCATGCTACAGTGACTGCGGTCATTCGTCGTTTTCTATATAAACCAAAGGTGCGCAGAAAACCCTAGATCTGGTATTTTCTGCCGCAACTCACTGGTTTTCTTCTCAAGCTCTCATCTAACTCGTTTGCTTCATTTCTTGAGTGTTTTATTGAGTTCTAAGGGTGGTTTGAGCTCCTTCAAACCATTATCTACCGCTTCAAGCTCAGATCCGTCGAGAACAACATCAACAAGGGTGGATTCAAGTTGAAGCAAGCTTGGAAAAGGCTTTGTGCTGAGGTAAATCTCGAAAACCCCTTTGAGATCTTGTTTCCTTAGCTTTCTAAATCGTTTATCTCAAATGTAGTATGTTTTCCATGAGTTAATGTGTGATTTAGACCTAATGACCAAGTGTTGAGGTGTTAAGCACATGTCGCCGACCCCGGCGACCGCGACAATGCGACATTCACTAGTGATTTCCGTTTTGTACTGATTTTGGTATATTTGAAACACATATGCCAAGAATACACACTTTAGGGTTTTAGCTATGCCATGTATGCCTTAGACTCACACATGTACATTGTTTAAAAACTCTATAAACTCATAAACTGAGGCGTGCACGGCGAGGAGCAAGGCACAAGCGTGAAGAGTACAAATGTGGGTGTGATTTTCTTACTCCCTAGCCTTATCCAAATTTTGAATGCTTAACATGATGTTTGTTAGCTTAAGATATGATTAGAAGCATGCTAGGACTTGCT
>JAJIYU010003671.1:0-26117 GCA_030144865.1 Tinospora cordifolia
TATATATATAATTTTTAATCTCCGGCAATGGCGCCAAAAACTTGATGTGATCTTTTAAATAGATCTAAAAAAAAAAATACTTGCAAGTGCACAAGGTAAATTGTAGCACAAAACAAGGTCGATCCATAGGAATTGAAAAAAAATAATAATAAGTTTTTTTCTAGAAAATAGATTTGATCATTTATGCACCTTCTAAGTCAAAACAGATAAAAAGTGTAATTTAACAACCTAAAATAATAAAGCAAATCACAAAAGAAAGAAATGAAACTAACTAAAATGAAGAAAAAAATAAAACTAAAAATAAAAATAAATAAATAAATGAAAACAAAAACAATCTTAAACACAAAAAAAATAAAAAAACAAAAAAACTTTAATAATTAACTTTTAAATCAATAATGACAATAATAATAATAATAATTAACTCTAAATTTACTAACTAAGACTTAAAAAGTAGAAGAAAAACAAAATAAAAATAATAATAATAATAATAATAATAATAATAATAATGAAGATGCACAAAAGAAAATAAAACATACGAGTAATTAAATTTCAACTAGAGAAATAACAGAAGAGAAAGAATATTAGAGACAAAATGATGACGATCTTTATTAAAAGAAAAAGAGAAAGAACACTTACAAAAATTCAAGGCCTAAGGTATTGTCACTTACCCTAGCCTGGAATCATACAAAGCCTCCTTCTCCAATGCTTCAAACTTCTTAAACAAAAATAAGACTAAGACTAAAAAAATGAAATTTAGAATTCAAGAGATGGAGGGGAAGAATTTCTCTTGAAATCAATCCCATTTTATAGAGAAGTCAAATTCCTAATTTCCAAGAAAATAAATCTACCAATATTCTCTAAAAATCTCCTAAAAATGGTCAATTTTTGAATTACACAAAGATATTCAATTAAGAGAATAAAAAGAAGATTATGGTCATTTATGGAGTTGATTGTACATCTTCATCTTCCCTAAATGGGTGGATATATGCTCATTCAAATTTTCATCCAAGATTGCAATCATGTGGGTCCCACAGATTTAATCCAACGAACACGGATTGATCATCAACCTTGTTATACGTAGCACCGCAATTGTCCGTATCAAGCCCTTGATGCACAGATATGAGGTGTGGATATTCTAGACAATTAAAATCAATTACCTGAAAACTCTAAAGATACTTGAAGACCAAGTGAGACATCCACATACTCAAAAATATAAATGACCTTATTAAAAATAAATAAAAATAGTACAAGAATTAAAAAAAAATGAGAAAAAATGTTTAATTTTTTATTTTTTTTATTTTTAAATCTTATCATTTTATTATTCTTAAATATAAAATTATTAAAAAAGTGAGATAAAAAATGCAAAATTGTGATTTTATCATGATATCCAATGAGCTGAACATTATACATAATTATACATGTTATCATGTAGTAAACACACCCATCAATTACACACACTAATTCATGACCCATCTTATTGAAATCCACACATGCTACTCAACCTACCACCTTTACTACTTGTCGCGCATTCCATCCCTATAACCAATATACCTTTGCAACTAGTAAGCATAATACGATCCTACAAAAAGTGTCACTTATATCATGAAATAATAAAATTTTATTTTATTTTTGTTTTTCGTTTTATTTCATCATTACAACAAGTGAATGATTATTTTATATAATAAATAGTAAAAAAAAATAATAATAATTAGTAGAAACTCATATTTTAAGTATAGGATATATATATGTAACATATAGTTATCAAAGTATACAACTAACATGAATATAATACTTATGTAGGTTGAAAACATGTGAGGCAACGACATCAGTATATTAGGGTATTCCTCTATCAAGTTAGAGATAAGTATCTTAACTTTTTCATATTATTTGAGTCTTAAATATTACAAGTGATAAATGTTTATTTTAATTAAATATCTAGGAGCATGTTAATGTGTTGATTGTTTTCATGATTGGAGTATATGATTTTTTATGTATAAATTGTATGTATTGAAAAACATGTTGTGTTGCATTGTTTGACAAAGTATGATTGATTGAATCTTTATCATGATATTTTGTATAATTTTATTTAAGAAATTATGAGATTTTTGGGCCTGCTAGATTTAAAAAGTTTTTGGTGTTATATTAAATAAATATAATTAAGAATTGAACTACGTACCTGTACGGTAGATCAGTAGTTGATTACCATGGGTATTCCCTAGATATATGGATTAGTCTCTAATGTTAATGAATATAATGATGAGCATATCCTTAGTTCCTAAACATGGAATGATGGGTGTGTTCTCAAATTCCTTATAGATTAGCGTGTGCCGCGACTCTTGGATTGGTATTTGGGTGAGATGGGAACACAGATAATAGTCATTTTAGTCTAATTGACAAATAAAAAATAATTGAATGTTTGAATCATTTAATGTTTGATAAGTATTTGTATGTTCAATATTTTGACTTGAACAATACATATGATGTATACTGTATGATCTATTAGGCTCTTTGTGCTCATCCACATTTTTTTTTTAATTTTTAGGTAACTAGTGAGGATGCTCATGCCGATAAGTATGTGTAGAGTATTCTCTAGTAGTAAACTTAAGTGGTGAGGTCGTCTTAGAAATAATATTATTTATTATCTTGAAATTGGGCATGTGGATATAGAGAGTCGTTAATTATTTTAATCCTTGCTTTATTATTCAGAACACAACCATGGGGCCAAACTTTAGTTTGTTATTATTAATGCTAAATTAAACTTGTATGTCATTCTAAGTTTTTAATTGTTAATTAATTAATTTATTTACTCATATAATTTAGTGAGATATAGAATTCTCAAGGGATCAAAAATTGGGCGTTACATTTTCATTGGTTACATTTGACGTACCTATAATCTTATAAATTACATTTATGATTCTAAAATTTAGTACATCATGTAATTTTACAAATTTATGTTAATATATAGAATTAGATTACATCAACATCTCTACCTAGGCAATCAAAAGTAGCCGTTAGGTTAATAGTTCTTGTTTCTTGTTTTAAATTTAGGTAAAGAGATGTGTTGGGTTATTTAAAATTAAAACCCAATAATGCAATAATGTACTGACAGGATGGTTAAATAAAGGGATCATAGCCAATGATTTCATGGATTCAACTTCAAGGTAAGCCTAAGGTAAGCCTGTCTTGAACTGTGTCTTTTGGATTTCTGTCTTACTTTATGTCTTTTGGATTTCAGTCTTTCCTAAATTTTAGTCTTGTGGATAAGTGGGAGGCCCGCCCAATAGTTGAATTGTAAGAAAATACTACTATAGTATGAAAAAAAAAAGAGTGTGACAATTTAGGACTTGCCTTAATTTTTTATAATATACTAAAATAAAATATAAATAATTTTATGAACAACCTAAATAAATTGAATAAGAAATTATTGTTTAAACTTAGATTTACACCAATATGGCATAAGGGTCATAAAAACGCCATTTCATTGTAACATTAGAATAAGAGAAGCGTGCCTTTTCTAATTTCTATGAGTAGCGAAAAAGGAGCTTTATTAGAAGTTTTATAAATGCTAGAAAATTAAAGCAGTTTAGCAGACAATCGTTTCAGACGCTTCTCCGTACGTGTATATGACCCGCCTGAGTGCCACGTCAGCACCAGTGGAAGTCTCCAACTTCTTCTGGACCCTTCCTCGCAATCGATTTCAATTCCATGGAACAAGAACTAGAACCGTATCAGATCATCCGTCATCGTCAAAAATTTTCGGGTTCAGGATCAAATTTCACGTTCGGGAACGACGATCGTCGAAGGCGATTGAATCGAAGATGAAGGCAATAGAATCCGCACCGTCTCCGTTGTTAATCGTATCGGGAGCGACTGAGCGATTGCACGCGATTCTGCGTCTGCGGGTGTGGAAGAGCGTGATTGCGTTCGCAAACGCGGTTCTGATGATCTTGTTGTTGCCGTTTGAGGTGCGTAGATCTCGAGGTTCTTCTTTTTCTTGGTCGTTGTCGTCAGCTGTAATGTCGTGTGAGGAGAGGAGCGACAATGGCGAGGAAGAAGTTAGCGGGGTGCGGCGCAGGGTTTTGCGATTGCCAGCTTTGGTAGTTCCGTGGAAGAGCAATTCAACGGGAAGAGTGGAAGAGGAGGTGGCGACGAGACGAGCGATTGCCATAAGGAGAGTGTTGGATGATGATGATGATGATAGGACGGTTAGGGATTACCATCTGTTTGGCACATGGAGAGGTGACACTCTGTTTACGCAGTCTTGGACTCCCGTCGGAGTTGAGGTCAAGTAAGTTAAGCTTAGTAAGTTTCGTTGGGAATTGGTGTCTCGGATTCAATTTTTTGCTGTTCTGTTCTGTTATGAATCGTAGAGTAATTAGGTTTTGTTCAAAATCATTCTTCATTTTTCTTCACTATCTGTTAATTCTTTTTCCTTGGATTTTTTGACGAATTTCTGCATTTGTCTAACTCTATGGTTCGCATTGTTCTGTTCTATTTCCGCCAAAAAACTGAAAACTTATCCTTAACTTTATCTGGAAAGAAACGTGAAACACGTTTTCCTTAGAGCAACTCCGACCTACGCCATTCTCTCCGTGAAAACAGGCAGAGAGCAACAGCGGCCCGCCAAGGTTGGCGGGCCACTGTTGCTCCGCCTGATTTTGGCGGACGGGGCTGCCCCCCTTTTTTTTTAAATTTTGTTTTAGGTTTTTTAATTTTTTTATTTAAATTTTTTGTTTTTATTTTTTAATATCTAGTTTAAGTTAATTAAATATTATAAATTTAAATTTATCATATTAAAAAATTATATTAAATTTAACTTATCATATATTAAAATTTATATTAATTAATATCTAATTTTATATATTAAAAATTAGATATTATTAGGTTTAAAAAATCATATATTATTAGAATATGCTTTTTTTAAAGGGATTAATAGTATAAATATAAAGGGATGAGTTGAAGATGAATTAAAATTTGGAGGGAAGTGGGGCCCAATTTGGAGGAGTGGCTCCTCCAAATTTGGAGGTATAGGTTGGAGTTGCCCTTATTGCTATTCCCGCAACTATTATTATTGTTATTATTATTACTACTACTACTAGCATTTTTGTGCATGGGTTGCAGGTAATTTTTACTAAAAAATAATTTGAATAAAATATTTTATTATGAAAACAGAATTATAGTTTATGTCTTTTAATATAATTAACTTATTAAAAATATTAAAAATATTAATGAGGCCAATTAAAATGGTAAATTAGGAAAAAAAATTTAAAGCCTAAAATGTAGGATGCAAAGAAAACTAAAAATTAGTTATTTATAAAGTTACTGTTTTAATCTATTAATAATAAAAATCTTTTTTAACAAATTAAATATAACATAAATTTTTAAAGGATTCTTGAATTTAAAAAAAAAAAAAAGACTTCACCATCAACTACCCAAAGTATTCCTATTATCATTATTATTATTGTCGTTTTGGTTATTATTATTGTTGTTGTTATTGTCTTTCCTTCTTTTTTTCATTCTTTTTTATTTTATTGTCTTAACAAATTGTTGTTGTTGTTATTGTTATATCTTTTTCATTTCAAAATAAAAATCGAAGGAAATAGATTTTGGCTTAAAAACACATGCATCAATAAAATACATTTTTTAAAACAATAAAATAATAAAAAAACTTTCTTCCTTCAAAATTCTTTCGAGGTGTTACTTTATTCTTCGAACCTCTCTTTTTTAAAAAAAAAAATTTTAATTTTATTTTTTAATCACCATGAATCCCCATGAACCATTGCAATAAAATATCAAACATTCATATAATGTCCTCAAAGTTTAAAACATATAAATTACGTAAGGTTCACAAGTAATCTAATACTCAAGGCCAATCGTACATCAATAACCAAAGTTTCAATAAGGATCTAGTCTATGCTTGTAAGACCCATCAATTGTAAATTCTCAAAGAAATCTTATTCCAAAAAAATACCTTCGTAAATCAATAAATAGGGTAATCCATCCTCCAAGTTAAAAGTCTTAATTACTCGAGGAAAAAAAATATGAAGGGATGAGCTTAAACAACGGAGTGGATCTTCCTAGTTTTATACATTCCATAAACTAAGTACAAAACAACAAACATGCAAATACTTTTTAAATATTAGGTGTTTCAAGCAATATATTTGGTTTGGGTCAAAAATCTCATTGGTAGGAAAGGTATCCCTAGGTGGCCTTTCAAATCTCGTGCATCGCACATTTCAAAATTATCTCAATTGGCCAAATACAAGATCATTCATTCAATTCATATCAAATAAAGGTTGTGTTACAATTGGTCTCTAGAGGGTACAATAAGTAGCCCAATCTATATGTTGAAGCACATCATCTAGGGTCCACTGATGATGCTTTCAATTAGACCATCGCCCCATAAAAGTGTATTCTTATTTTGTTAGTCTAAGTTTAGTGAATTACAAATGGATATCATTCAATAAATAACTCACATCCCAATATATCATAGATAAATCTTGTCATTACATTTATAATCATGCTATGATCTCAATTTCTTCTAAAATTCACAATCATATACAAATATTCAAATTGTTCTACATGCAAAACATATAAGATTAACAAACAATAAAGTAACACATTTTCAATCAACGTTCACACTAACATAGTCTTATATTGCAACAAGGCAGTCTCGGGGCCCGCCATGACGATACGGTGCCCACTTTGACACGCTGGACAAACTTCGAAAGCGTGTGAGGTTTTCTCAAAACACGTCGTCGCAATAAAACACTCACACCGTATTTATTAGCCCAGGAACTCTCCAGTACACAGCCAATGTGGGACTATCATAGTACACCCAACACAGGGCAATCCTGTCTTCAGGACTCACACCTCTAGTACCCTCGGAGTGGCTCTAATACCACTATGTGACACCTCGGGTTTCACTACGTGACGATATTGTCCCAACTTTTTCCACCCCGTGGGTAGTGGGTTTTTTCTTGGCGAGACTCGAACACGAGCCTCCCAAAATGCGTCGCCACTAGTAAACACTCGCGAATGCATTTATAGCCCAGTCTCAACTCTAGCACATGCCCGATGTGGGATTATCACATGCTTGTCATTTCATTCTCATTAAATGCGAAGTATAAAACAAGTCATTGTCCTCACCTCAAGTCGCTAATTTCCTTGTTTCTTCGTGCACACTTTCAAAACTTGAGGTAGTGCTTAAACCTCAACTATTCTTACGCTCCCAAGTGAAACCGCGCTTCTTTCAAGTGAAGAGAGGAAAAGGCAAAATAAAAAAAATAAAAACACCTAGACATAGAGGGAAAAAACTAGAGAGAGATAGTATGTGGGAAAGGAAAAAACACTTTGATTTCTAGTCCTAGGTGTGAGGAAGATTGAGAGAAGGTGGAGGTTGTTTATAGATTTTAGGGGTGGAGAGTTTTCAAAATTTAATTATTAAAAATTTTTAAAGTTTTCTTTTTTCGTAAATTCTTTTAATTTCTTAAATTCTCTTATTGATTTGGAGAATGAAGATTTTCCTTTTTTTTTTTTCCTTTTTTGGTCATATTTATTTATTTTTATATTTTTCTTCCTTTTTTTTTCTTTTCTCTCACTTTGGTTATATATTATATTTAATTTTTTCCCCCCACTCTGGTCATATATTTATTGTTCTTTCTTTTTTTTTTTTTCTTTACTTTGGTCATATTTTTATTTCTTTCTCCCACTCTAGTCATATATCTTTTTCTTTCTTTATTTTTTTTGCTTTCTTTGACTTTGATCATATATTATTATTTTTTTCATTCTCCCACTTTGGTCATATATTTTTTGTTCTTTCTTTAATATTATTTTTTCTTTTCTCTTACTTTGGTCATTTTTTATATATTATTTTCTTTTTCCAACTCTACTTACATATTTTTTCTTTCTTTATATTATTTTCTATTCTGCTCCTTTTTTGTTATTTTTGTTTCTTTCATTTTATCTTTTTTTGTTATTCTTCATTTATTTATATATTTATTTCCTTCTTTTTATCTTATGTTATTTTTTTCCCTTTTTTATTATTTTCTTCTTTTTATCTATCTTTTCATATTTTATTTAATTTTTAGTTTTCATTATTTTTATTTTTATTTTATTTCTGCTTTTTTCATTTCATTTTTTTCCTTTTTTCCTTATTTTGTTCTTTGATTTTTTTGCTTCTATTTCCCCCTTTTTGCTATTTTTATTCAATTTTTCCTTTCTTTTTTTGTTCTTCAATTTTTTAATTCTTTTTTGGCTTTTTAAAAATTTTTTTTCTTCTCATTTCATTTTTCCCTTTCTTTATATATTTTCCTTTTCCCATTTTTTTCTTTTATTTCATTTTTTCCCTTTTTCTTTGTATTTGTTTTTCATTTATTTTGTTATTTTTTCTTTGTTTCTTTTATTTTATTGGTCATTTCCTTCTTTTTTCTATTTTTTAATCAATTTTCTTTTTCCTTTTTATGTTGTTCATTTTTTTTCTTTTGATTAATTTATTTATAGATTTATTTGTTTTTGGCTTCTTTGATTTTTTTTTCTTGGGGAATGTTAGTTTTGGAAATCTTTTATGGATATATTACAATTAGTTATTATTAGTAGTATTTATTTTATTTACTTTTATATAATTTAATTTATTTTATTGTAACTATAATTCGTTTCATAATTATCAATATTTCATCATAATTCTTTATTGATGTCTTATTTCACTCTTATTGCATTTTATGAATATTGTTTGCATTATTTAATTTTTTTATTATTATTTTTTCTCGCCTACGACTTCTTATTATTTACATATTTTACATTGTATTTTGACATTATTTCTTTATTTCTATGATATAATAATAATAATGATAATGATAACGATAATAATAATAATAATAATAATAATAATAATAATAATAATAATAATAATAATAATAATAATAATAATAATAATAATATTGAATTATTGAATTTTTTTTATTATTTTTCTCATCTACGACTTCTTATTATTTACGTATTCTACTCATTGTATTTTGACATTATTTCTTTATGTCTATGATATAATAATAATAATAATGATGATAATGGTAACGTTGATGATGACGATAATAATGAATGATAATAATAATAATAATAATAATAATAATAATAATAATAGTAGTAGTAGTAGTAGTAGTAGTAGTAGTAGTAATAATAATAATATTATTATTATTATTATCATATTCACTATTTTTTTATTTACGAAATTCATTCCAAACTTTTTTCTAAGAGAGAGAAAGAGATAGAGAGAGAGAGAGTCTTCCCAATTTTTGAGGAAGTCACCCATGGCGCAGGTGTTAATAGAATCTTGTCTCAAGTTGGATATATTTTTTCATGAATTACAAAATGTCCTAATCCTTCTTGTCTCTAAGTATTCTCTTATTTTGTGAAGAGAGGTGAGAGAATATTAACCACTCCTTAAATAAAGATGAAAAACCATGATTCCATCATAAGCTGATTGTTGAGACATGAGATATTGGACATGGGATGAATAAGTGGTTTGCAAAGGTTTCATCAAAACAAAGGAAGCAACAATGAGGTGATAAATACGAATGGGGGAAACGCCATTGTAGCATTTTTGCAATGTTCAACTTCTTGTTAAGTAAGGACCATTAAAAAAATTTTTGATTGGGGAAGATGTGCATTTCATCATGAGGTAATTAAAGAAGGTGGGTTGACAGGGTGGTGATTGACAAGGAATTCAAAGGGAGATATCTTTTGAATTGCCTAGAATGGGAGTGACTTTTAAATAGTAGAGCTCTTTGTCACCTAATCTTACATTAGGTGGCAAAGAGCATAGCTCATCTAGTTGCACTAAGGATATGGAGGCAGGTGGATGTATCATATGAAAATTCCATGATGTAGTTAGAAAGCATGAGAAGCGCTTCTTTAAATAAATGCAGGCAACAATTGATGGTTTTGAAGTGGGGACAGGTGATAAAGTTGAGGAAAATGATTGGCTAAAGAGGAACCACCACATGATATGCCATCCTAGAAGCAAAAGGTAGGTCGATTTCCTATGTGAGTGGAAATATGGGTAGAAAAATCTAGAGAGTAAATAAATTTCCAAGAACTCTTATAAGTAAACAAGGAGGAAAGGGGAGTTGGAGTTCTAATGTGTCATCCTGGATTTGAAGATCGATAAATACTAAAAATCATCTGGGCCCAAAGAAAAGGCCTTTCCTAATTAAATCTCTTAGCCTTTTCGAGGCTAAGGCCACGTTTTAGGAGGTTTAGGCGTTGGCCACTTGGGACAAAGGAACAAGGTTCTTTATTCTAAATGGATTTTCATTGTCTTCAAGGGAGGGATGCACTTTGTGCCTAGTATTTCAAGTAGATTTCTAGGATTCTTTTTCTTTAAGGGGTTACGGTACAAGTGGTAGAGCTACATATCATAGGCCGTGAAAATTTATTTCCACATTGGCGTCAGGTCCCTAGTTCATATTTCTCTAAGAGTTGGTAACAACACAACAATGAGATATTTTGTGTTTATGAGGGTAGGTTGAATGGTCGCTTTCCATGCTGCAGGACATCCTCGTTACATAATTAACCCATAAGCGATTTTGCTTCCAATTCATCTTTTTCATATTCCCTTCCATGTTGGATCCTTCTCGTAGGTTGGGTGAAGCTGGATCAAGTTAGATATTTTAAATTCTTCATAGTTTTCACTGGTCTCTTCATTCCTCATGTGAATTCACATGTAAATCCTATTATGATTTTCCCTATAGTATCTTTCTTTCCCATCTCTTTTTCTAAGATTTAGGTCCCTTCTAAGATTTAAGTGTTGACTTTAATGCGCACAAGAAGAAGAATTGGTTGCAACACTTGTTCTCACTTTACCCCTTCACAGAAGGAACTGGGGTCCTCCACCATTTTTGGGTCCACTGTTCACAAGAATGTATTAATGCTTCAATCATGTGAGGAATGTATGCCTATGACCCATTTGCTCAATTTGACTAGTAAGAAACAGGAGACACTTATAGCTGAAGGCTTTGTCATGTTGCGGTCCATATGGCTAGAACAGAATTGATTGATTATTGAGACGTAAGAATAAGGTGCATTATGGGGTTCCTTGTGTTTAGCTAGTTAGTGGATAACATGCTCTAAATTTGCAGGTGGTTTTTCATTGTCACAGTGCCTCAGGAATTGCCTTTGGTGTATATAAGGCTGCCTTTTCTTTAGTTGATTAAACCTTATATGCTGAAGTACTACTTGGCACTTCCTTAATTTATTTATTTTTTAGATTTCAACATTTTCAATTAAAGACTTCATTTCTTCTCAAAAAAGGAAAAAAAAAGAAAACAGTAAAATAAAATAGATAGATGAAAGATGAAGCTCCATGAACGTGATGCACAGATTTAGTCTAGATTAATCTCAGCTACCATTCTTGCCAATACTATCACTGTTGCCATTGTTATTACTTTATTCAATTCTATTATCTTCACTACTAGTTTTCCAAGGGGCCAAGTAGTGTTGGTTGTTTTTCATTTATTGTTAGTTACTATTGGTCATTTCTATAACTTGCAGGGCACTAGTGGTTCTTTTGCATGGCTTGAATGAGCACAGGTAGTGTATTCTTGAACCAAAATCTGAAGTCGATCTCTTTAGGGCATGTCATGTTGCTTAGGTCCTCTATGGCTTGTTAAATAGTGGCAGATATAGTGAGTTTGCAAAGCAGATTAATGGTATTGGCTGTAAAGTTTATGGGATGGATTGGATTGGTAAGTTTGTTCAAGTTTTACATTTTGTTTTCTTCACTGTTGCTTTCACCTTTGGTTACATGTTTGTGTTCTTTCATATCTTAACAGTTAACTCTATTCATATCTAACACGAAACTTGAACTTATATGAGGTTCTTTGCATCCAGGAGGTGACCTTAAGCCTTACAGAGAAATAGGAGATATCTGCACCTTTGTTGGAATCAATCATTAGGAATGCAAAGAAAATGGAAATTTAGTGAAGTACCACAGTGTCCTTTGATTCACCATGGTGACATTGTTGGGTTGAGCACCCACGAATCAATCCAAATCCAACCTTGGGGCCCTTAAAACATGAAGTTAAACATGTTTAGTTAAGCATTGTTAAACATGAAGTTAAACATTGTTAAACATGAAGTTGGGAACTTTGATATAATTGTTTAGTTAAGACACTATTGTGAAGTAAAGAACAATAATGGGAATGAGGATGTAATGGCTTTGTGGCCTATTGGTCCCATTCCACAAGAGATAAAAGAGGGATATTTTTTATTATAGGATGAAGTTTCTTGAAGATGCCATATATATGGAGGTATATGGCTTAGGCATGGAAGTAGCAACCATTACAGTTTTAGTACTTGTACTGTAAAATCATTGCCAAATCTGTAATATGCTAAAATCAAGATCGTAATCTTCCCATAATCAAGATCTTAATCTTCTCACATGAAGTCCTTGTGGAGTTCTTTTTTTTTTTTTTTTTTTTCTAGAAAATTACATGGTTTTCCTTCATTTCGACATCTCTTAAGCTGTTGAATAAAGATTTACCATTCCTAGCTTGGCAACATTGGCTTGAAATGCTACACGGCTTATCTTCTTTATGAGCATGTGAGCAAGCTGATTATACATAGATGCATACTGTGTACAGACTGTATTTTTCCACTGTCAGGTTTTCCTTTAATGAAGTACCTAACAATTTATATGTGATGATTGGATTATGTTGGACAGGATTATGAGCAATGCCAATGGCAGATTCATTGTCACAATAGAGTTTCATAAGGCCATTGCAAACTATTTTAAGATCTCCAAAGTTATTTATGTACCTAAGAGCTCATCAATCCCTTGTGTCATAGCCCAGAATTTTGCTTCTACCCTTGATCTTTCGGTTCTTGACTCGCCTGTTTACTAGATTACCACTGAGAAATATGCAGTAGCCAGTAGTGGTAGATTTCCTATCAAATACTGAGCCAACATAGTCTTCAGTGGTGTATGCTTCAATAAGGATCACTTAAATAGTATTGCAAGTACTATAGCCCCCTTAAGATATTGTAATATGTGATTTGCTCCTTGTAGATGAATTTCTTTAAGGTTGTGCTAGATTGACTGGCTACACTTACTGCGTATGCAATATTAATTGCTATATGAGATAGATGAGCTTACCCGCTTACTTTGATACATTTCGTTATACACAGCAGTAGCATCCTTATCTTCCCCATGGTTATGATTAGTATCACAGTTGACAAATTGTAATCAAATTGTAAAATCATTGACCATAAGGCAATAGCAGCTGAAAGTTGACATATCATAATCAAATTGTAAGAGTGTTGACCATAAGATTTAAATTAAATCGTAATTCAGAATTTTTTTTTCATTTTTTAATAACCATATTATAATTTTTTTTGTGTGTGTGTGTGTGTTTCATCTTCGTCTTGCATAACTCTTTTTCCTTTGTCACCAGGAGCAACATATTGCATTTTTCTTGGACCTAAAAGTCAAAGTCAATTTATAAATTCAAGTTTTGTGTTCATAAAATGAACAATTTAAGAAATTTAAAAAGTTAGAATACCCCTTTTCATGACATAGGAGTATTATTACTCTCACACTCCTCTTCCTAGAACATTCTTCATCTAACACAAAGTGCCCTCTAGCAAAGTTGGGTTTTCTTTCTTTGTGATCCCCTCATCATCTAATTCCATATCTGATAAACTAATTAGATCATAACAATTTTGATCTCTGGACATTTTAATGTGAAGTTGAAGATTATACTTCACAACATGGTTTGAAAATTTAACGAATTTTTTGTAAAATTAGCCGAATTAATTTGATAATTTGGACAATCGAAGCAAAAGTCACTTATAATTGTAACATTACAAAATTTGGTTAAAATCTTGAAAAAATCGGTGGAGTTCTCGCATAAAATCGAAGTTTTGATAATTTTTGCATTACAAAATATAATAAAGTTGTAAAAGAATGACATTTTTTATAGAAGAATCTTTGTGGTATGAGATATTATTCTGTAGAATCATAAGGATTGTAAAAAAAAAAAATTCCTATAAATGAAGAAGATTGAAGGCGAGATGTATGCACTTGGCAAGCGGTTATCCAAGATAAAGACGAACAACTTACATCCTAGAGGAGAGACGTTGGAGAGAAGAAAGAGAAGAGAAGAATATTTTGAGAGCCTAAGAAGAGAGGTGTTGAGAGGAGAAAGAGAAATGAGAGTCATATGCTGTAGTCGATAGAGAAGATTGAGGTTACTTGCGCTTGTAGTGACCAATCAAACTATGGGTTATATTTGCATGACCAGGGTTTGATAATAGGTTTTTCTTTCGTTCTTTCTTTTTTATAATAGTTTTAAGTTAAACAAGCACGACATGTATTAAACATTGTTAATTTTAAAATGCACGTTCGAAGCCATTATGTGTATACTTTTATATGTGAATAATGTCTAGTTATGTTTGTTTTCATCATTTTTAATAGAATTTATGCATATTTATGCATTTACATGGAATTTTTTTGAACTTATCTAGGTTGGAGAATTTTGGCAAATTTATTTTTCGGACTTTTTAAACTCTTAAATTAATTTTAATTTTTGAAAGTTAAGGTTTTAGGTGAAGTTGAATTTCATTCCTTGCTTCACGAAGGCGAGCATTCAATCTTTTCTGCTCTAGTTGGTTTCACTTTGTTGAATGGATCTAATAAAACAAAAGGAAATGAGATCCACATAAGTTAAATATTAAGTTTAAACTTAAAACAAATCAAAGATGACATATCTAATTGTGTAATTACTCTAAATTTTAATTAAAAACATACATGTGCAAATGTACTTCTTTAATCCTTTTAGCAACTTTAAGAGCTACAAGTAAGACAAAAAATTCTTACAACCAACTTTTGCTCTTCAGGTGCTTTGTATCCATAATCCCCCCACCAAAGAGCTTTAATTAATAAATGACAATGAATTAGTAATCAAATATAATATGGATATGGTAAATAAATTAAAGAAGAAACATATACAAATCTTCGAATGCCAAGTTGTTTTGTACCTCTTGAACGTTTTGTTGTTTCTCTTTTGAGTAAGCCTTCGCTTTTTCTAAATAGGTTGATTTGATCCATAACTATTGGAGCCCTTTCCCTAGGCTGAAGGATGGCTTGACTGGCTCAATGACTTAGCAAACTCATTCATCAAGTCAAGTTCGCACAATCACTCTTAAGCCTTTCTAACTACAATAAAAAGTGACATTAGAGTAATTTTAAGAATTCATCAAGTGAAGTGCGACAACAAACAAAATATTACAATTAAGTCTATGAACAAGTACCACCTTTTCATTTATAATAGAAGTTTCTATTATAGATTACATAATGTCTTGTTGTAGAAAAATAGAGTTTGACCATTAATTACATATACACAATTGACCAACTTGCAACAAAATTTAAGAAAAGGGAAGGTGACCACTAAGAGAACTAGGCAATCACAATGCTTTTTCTTTTGTCAGCCATTGATGGACCTAAAATGTTAGTAGTAGAGTAGTGGACCCAAATTGTAATGGAGGCTTGGTGATTAGTAAGTTCAGCATAATATTTATAATTAACATCCAAAAATAGTGCATGTATGCATGAATTGTAATGATGAAATAGTGCTTGAGAACGTGACATGTAGATAAAACTAGGGGTGTTCGTGGGTTGGGTCGGTTTGGGTTAGGGACAAACCCGCAACCCAACCTAAACAGTTCGGGTTAGCAAATATAAAACCCAACCCAAATCAATCTATATCAAAACCCAAACCAACCCAAACAGTTCGATTCGGTTCGTTTTGGGTTGGGTTATCGGGTTACCTTTCAATTTTCTTAGTAATTAAACCATAAAAAATAAATAAAAATAAAATTATTACAACCCACATACAATTTATAACAAATAGAAGAAGCTTACTGCAGTTAATAAATGACATAAAAAATTTAATTTTATTGTAATTTCTGAAATTCTAAAACCCTACCACATAAACAATTTTAATAAAAGACATAAATAAATTCAATTTCAGTGTAATCTCTGAAATTACAGGAACCCTATTACGCAAAGAATTTTATCATCTGAATTAATGAAAGAGAAAAACCAAAATGTAGCACCGGCAGAAAAAAATCAAAACAACAATAGCAGCACGGACAAAAGAATAAACAATGATCAACAGTATCATCGACAGAAGAAGAAACAGAATAGTATCATTGATAGAAGAAGAAATAGAAGAAGAAATGAAGTACGACAAAGAAAAAGCCAAAAAGAAGAAGAAGGAAGAAGGCGACGTAAAACCAGCACCGATCATCAATTCTCTGCGCAGCTTTTCCTTTTCTTCCATTAACAGTAGCAACAACTTGGAGCAATGGCAGTGACGTAAAACTAGTGGTGCTGGTTTTCGTCCTTCACTCGGCGGCAGGGAAACAACAACAGCTCGGTCCTTCTCCTTCGAAACAGAGCATCATCCATCACTCATCAATTCCACTCCGGTCTGCAACCACAGCCACGCTTCTTTGCTCTACCGTGGGGACAGCAGCAGCAGCATGCTCCATTTCTTCCTCTGTTCGTCATTCATGGCAGCAACATCCGCCGGGCATCGTTCAACAGTTGCTGCAACTGCCAGCAACAACCTCACAGACAGCAACAGAGCATCCGTTAGCTTCATTCCTGCGCTCTCTGTTCTTGCAATGACGTCTAGCTGCAGCAGTTCTAGTTACAGCAACATCAACTCATGCTCTGCTTTCTTCTCCTTTCCTCTGTTTCAGCCGCACCGCTTCTCCATCATCTATTCTCGTTTCTTCTTCATTTGGCATTAGCATTAGCAACGGTAACAATAGCAGTAGCCATGCTCACAACAGAGCATCCTTTGCTCTGTTTCACTTTCTTTCCTTCGTTTCACGGACCCCAGCTAGCAGCAGTTGCAGTTGCAACAGCTACAACAATAGAGTGGTGCTGTCCTGTTCCGTTCCCTGCCTCACGTACCAGCTTCGGTCCAGCGTCCTTCTTCCCCGTCTTGCAGCAAGCCGTTTCTTCCTTTCATTTCGTTCCATTGCAGAAGAAGAACCGCGAAGAACAGACAGATGGAATCGCGAAGAACAGACAGATGGAATCGTGAGAACAGACAGACGGAAGAAGAACTGAAGCCAGGATGAACGAAACCAGTCACACAGGGAAGAACGAAAGTAGGGAAGAACAGAAATAGGGAAGAAGAAGCAGCAATGAGAAGAAGAACTGAGTTTGTAGGGAAGAACCGAAAGTAAATGGAAACAGGGAAGAAGAAGCAGCTAGGAACTTGTGATGTTACCAGAAGATTTGTCGTTCCAAGTTTGCGATTTGTTGGCTGCAACTTGCTTCGCAAAACTGCGATTGTGAATTTGGAAAGAGAAAGCGAGATGGAGGCGTTGGGTTTCAAAGACTGAAAGACGCAAAATAGGGTAGGCGTTGGGTTTCAAAGACTGAAAGACGCAAAATAGGGTTTTTTTTTGTCCCTATTTCAGTTCGGTTCGGGTGCCATCGGGTTGTGGGGACTAAACCCACAACCCAACCCAAATAATTCGGGTTGGGCATTTTAAAACTCAACCCAAACCAAATACACTTTAAAACCCAACCCAAACCAACCCAAAAGGTTCGGGTTGGTCGGTTCGGTCGGGTTAATCGGGTTGATGAACACCCCTAGATAAAACCGTTTTAAATAATACAACAATTAAAAGAACAATTTGATTACATGCTAGGTGAAAATTATATTTGGATTAGGGTTTCACATGATCACATTCAACCCCATTGTCATTGCTTGAGCGGGTCATGAGTTAGGCGTATTCTTCGAATGCCCCAACCTCGCGTTCGGTCTTTGAATGTCGTCACTCAAGCAAGTTAAAAGCTAGGTGCACTGATCATATATCTAACTTTGTGCTCGGACCTCGAATCTAATTCCATTCACATCATGTACCCTGACCTTGCACTCGAACCTCGAGCCTATAGTTTTATTATTGGTGTATATCTATATACACCTCAAAACCAATTTGATTTAGCTTAAATCAAATCAAATCATTTAACACATTTTATTTTATTCATGTTTTATGTAAGAAATACAAGTTAAAGTAACATTCGAATTAAACTAGTCACCTCAGGTCCTGCATATCGATGTTGCATTGACACTCGGCCCAGTCCCACAATGCATGTTTGGATCTGCGTTATTCAAATCCAATTTCAGTTTCTTTATAAAACATGGTTCAATTCTCGCTTTACAGTCCCTAATCGATTTTGATCAACGTAGATTTGACTTATTCCAATTTGGTCAAACTTGATCAATTAGTCAAACTTGGTCAATTGGTCAAACTTAGTCTAAACTGGTCAAGGGGATCAATTTTGGTCAAATTTGGTCAACATGGCCTTATTTTGGTCAAAATTCCCAATTTTTTACCCTTGGTGATAAATTTTACGATTATTTTTACGATCAAACCGTGCATCGGATTGACACAAAACATTTTAGATTCAATCTATACTTTCTAAATATTTCCCATAATTTTAATTAACAATTTTTTGATTTAATTTAGTAGAAGTTTTAAGTGAGTTATTAGTCCTTTTCAAATCGGGAATTTCCTGTGATAGGTAGTCACATTTTATCTTAATTAGGCTACTTATCTGTATCAATTTTGTACGAAATTTGGTATACTTATTTTTGGAATGTCGAGCAAGGTGCCCACCAAAGCAATTAGATTTGGTCAATCAATTGGTCATCTAAAGTTTTAGTAGTGCAATAAGTGACCCTAAGTTTCTAATTTAAACATCACTTCATGCATCCTTTGAATGTTTTCAGATTTTAGCAACATGCCCTTTCAAAACCCATTTAAATTAGTAAGGATAAATGATCAAATCCCAATCATACATTTCATTAAACACATAGCATGCATTCTTTATAAATTTAGGTTTTTTTTAAGTGTCAGAACACCTAAGTAACAAGACAATTTGACATGCATGGTAAACTATGATCATAGAAGATTATGGAAAGAAGTTTATGGCTTCTTGTAGCATTAAATTCCAAGATCACACATTCCAAATTGCAACTCAAACGGACTCCTCTAGGCACTTTAAAAGTTGCCTCCAAGACAAGTTTCAACTATAACTGGTTGTAACCAGCCTACTTTGACACCTTGATATCATAATCACAAGCTTAGTTTCCTACATTCTGATGCTTGGAACTTGAAATCTATATATCAAAGATGAGGAAGGGTGATTTTACCTCAAGAGATGATCACAAGATGACCATAAAAAGCTCATTCAAAACTTGGATAAGACACTTTCTCAACTATTCCAGATTTTAACTATGTTATGTATCTCACCATGGTTACCTTTTTCTCATGGCTATGAGCTTGGATCAAGGGAATGTGGGGTCTTGTAGAGGGGTATGAAGGCTCTCCAATGGAGGTTTTCTCAACCTTTTTGGGTTTGGGACGAAGAAGAATGGGGATGATGAAGTGGAGCTGATGAACTGCCAAAAGTGTCCAAAATGGGGGTTTGTTGCACGTTTTGGAGCATCCTTTCATGGCTAAAACTAGAGGTGACAATTTGTGTCATCGTATCATAAACAGGTTGTGTTGTAAACGAGTTGTGTCATATATATTGTAAACGGGTCGTGTTGTACCGTGTCCATAATCATATACCTATATATGACTTATTTAATTTTTTAGAATAAATTTTTAAAATAATTATTTATAAAAACATTAATAAAAATATAAAACATGTATTAAATTTTCTCAAATTATCTTTAAAAATAATAAAAAAAATTATGTTATCAACAAATTAATAAATACATTAGTTTTAAATTAATTTGTTTATAATTGTTCTCTTAACTTATTCATAGGTCTATCAGGTTAATTTATTTATGACCTGCATTTAGTCGGGTCTAATTGTATTTAACTTGTTTTGACCCGAACCCGTTTATGCTTAAACCTAAGTCCGTTAACTTCGTGTCATGTTCGTGTAGGGTTATCGTGTCATATTACAAATTGTCACTCTTAACTAAAACCCTGGCCTTGTGGCCATCCACATAGCCATGCAAGGAGCCTCACTAGCCAGACGGACTCAGTCTTGCTGGCGGCTTTGTCAGTCGTCAAAGCCACGACCCCAATACTAGGGGTCGTGCTGGTTTGATGATGGGAAAGAAGGGAAGGAAGAGAGGGAATAGAGTGGGGTGTGCGAGCTGGCCCATGTGCCACGATCCAGCCATAGGGGCTGTGAGGCCTGTGCGCTTGTTTGGCTAGCATATGCCTCATGGCCCGTGCTCTCTTGCGGCCCTCGCGGGCCTCAGTCTGTGCTCCTAGGCGTGGGTCCCCCATCCCTCTTTCGTGTGTTTTTTTTTTTTTTTTTTTTTTGCTTCTCTCCTTTTTTCTCCTTTTGTTTCTTTTTTTTGGTTATTCTTGTCTCTTTTTTTTTCTCAAATATTAATCACTCCTCCTCTATTTTTCTCAAATATTAATATCATTATTTATTTATTAATTTCTAAGGGCTCAAAATCTTATCAATTTGTATGGTTTATTCTTAAAAAAAAAATGGTCGGACACATAAAATTGATTATACCAAAACCAACGGTCGTCACGATAACCACTACTCTTTCTTTGAAGATGGAGCCATTCTATTTATGCGATCATATAACTTAATTTCATTTCAGGTCCATTTCAAAAGTGGGATCATATTTGATACTTTGGGTTCAAAAAATAACTTATTGTATGTCTCTATGTAATTGAAGGCCCCATTCTTGCTAATAACTTAGTGAAAGAACAATGGACCCTATTGTAACAATCACAAATAACAATAATATTGATAGCTGTAGAAGATACACAAATACCAAGAAGAAGAGAAAAGAAAATAGCAATTAGATTTCACAATTCACAATGAATCAAACTTGGATTACCCTTTGGCTAGAATGAAGAAGTTTAACTAAACATAATATGAAAATAACCCATAAAATAATGTAGATACCTCTTCAAACTCTCCTGCAAGAAGAAAAAAAAACTAAAACAGAGGATGCCTCTGAAGGAGCCTCCCCTATCCCCTTTTATACTAAGAACTTTTTTTCTCCACTTGTAATGAACTTTCTAGGAAAGTTCATGCAAAAAGGAAAAGACAATTAAAAATGAGAAAGAACTCATGAGAGGTGTTTCTCATGAGTTGTTTAGTTACAAAAGTATTATTTCCTAATCTAGCACTATCTAAAAACAAAGAAGGCAACATCTTGGGGTGGAATTTTGCCAACTAGTGGAACATTCGTGCCTTTTTCTTTAATAGAAATACTTTAGGCAACATCTTGTAGTGGAATTTTGCCAACTGTTGGAGTATTGATGCCTCTTTCTTTAATAGAAATAATTTCTGGGCTGTGTAGATTGGTTAAGGCGTGGTCATGACTTGTGCAAAGACGTTTTTCTGATTTACCTTACAAAATTCTACTTTAGATACCAATTTTGGGCGTGGTCATGCCCTATGCAGAGACTTTTTTTGGCTTTCCTGCACACAATTTTGTTTAAGACATCAGTTTTGGGTGTGGTCACGCCTTATTCCTTCATTCTGTAAATTTGGTGCAAATTTCTATTTTGTTCTACAAAATACAAAATGTGCAAATTATCATCATAAGACTCAAATATTAAACAACAAAAATAGAAGAATTAAATACAAGAGGTATGTTATTTTTGCCTCTTTATCACCTGAAGAAGAGTGGGAAAATTTGATTCACTTTTGTTGAATGTGACATTGACGGAGAAATTTGTGTGGACAGCCTAATAGCAAGTGTGCCCTTTTTGAGTTTAGTGCGTCACAAAGACACACTTGAGAGCCCTTCGATCTAATTTTCCTCTGTTTGGATATTCTTGAGGTATGATTAATGGGATATGCTTCGATCAGACTTTTAAGCTTGGGACATAAAAAGGTAGACAATAAATGAGATGTGTGGTTGTTAGAATTGATTTTCCCTATAGAACTTAGGTCATTAATCTGGTGTATAAAAAAAAAAAAAAAAAAAAAAAACTCTAGCTATGTTTAGAAGGTGACCAATATTTGTTTAGCAATCCCAATTTGTTTTGAGGTGTAGGCACAGAATGACTCATGAGTCTTTTTCTTTTTAAAAGAAACATGTGACGTACATTAGTAAAATTTTTTAAATATAATATAATCCTTGTTACTAGTGTTATTGAGGTGAGAAGGCGGACCTAGGTGGCAAGCCTCCCTAAGGGAGGTGGCAAGCCTCCCTAAGGGAGGTGGCGCAAACCATAAAATAAGTATACACAGATCATTTGTTTTATTAATTTGTATCTTAAAATAATTTTTTTTACTCCCTCCAAAAAAAATTATATAAATCTTCTTCCCCAAAAGAAGAAAGTGGTGCCTACGTCATTGCCTAGGAACTAGGTGAGCTAGGCACCTAGGGGACATCTTAACAACATTGCTTGCTATACATTGTATGCCATTCTTGTGAAACTTGCCCTCCCTCTCACATAATTCAAGATTGGAAATCCAAATGACAAAGAACAATTGCTAACCTAAAACAAAGGCATGGGACTTCTCCCACACAATCTCCATAAAAGAAACCACCTCCTGAAAAAAATCTTGCATTCCTTTCCTTCCAATGGGGGATCCATCTCTTTTTGATTATGCTCACTAAATGGAAACATATGATGACTCATGAATGATTCCGTCTCTGAAATTGAGGGATCAAGACTTGATCAAAATTACCTGTGGCATGGCTAGAGTGAAGTTTCTTAATTTTGGTATCAAATTGATTTTGTAGATACTGTTGAAATGAGGAAGCGCAAAACTGACTTCAAACTTATGTTTTTTGAAAAGATCCAAGAGACTCTCTTATAGTCATTAATGTAGAGCTCAAATGTACACTAGAAATGTTAGGAATTGGAGTTGGACCTCAAATATCACTATTAATATGATAAAAAGGTTTAGAGCATTTCTCATTGCTAAGTGCATTATGCCAATTTACATGTGACAGGGGAAGCTTTGAGAATCTACCATTCTAAAAAATGATGAAAACATAATCTTAAGCGTTCAAAAAAAAAAAAAAAAAAGATGTCCAATACAATGATGATGCCGAATTTGGTCTTTAATGAAAAAGTGGTATTTAGATACGAGTAAGGAGGGACTGTTGCCTTGGTGCATTGGTGAGTCATGGTACTGAACATCTCGGTCCTTAGTATGTCCAATCATGTTCCAAAATCTTGGTCCTGAAGTGCACATTGTGTTGGGTTGAAAATCATAGTGTAGCTTAGGTTTGGGTGAGCTTTTGGATTGGGACAAGATCAGTGTATAACTTTGGTTTGTGAAGTACATTCCTTTAGTCTTAATGCTTGGCTCAAGATGAATACCTCCTATGCCTGCAATTGTAGTCAAGGAGCCATTTGCAATAACTATTTTTTGACTACTTCAACATGCCTTATAGATGTGGAATGTATGGCATAGGTTAGTCTTGTGGTCAGTGACCAGAGTCTATTATCCAAGAGTTGTCAAATGATCTATCCGAGACTTAGAATACAATAGAGATGTTAAAGTTATCTGAGTGTGCCAATTAGCAGATACTTGAGGGTTTATTGGTTAAATGTGATTTTAGCCTTTCCATGTCGTAAGGTTAAATGTGATTGGAGAATCTTTTATTGGTTGGTCAATAGACAGGCTTCTTTGTCCACTAGTCTTCTATTGTCTGCCTATACATCCCCAGTCATTACTGGTAAGTTGTGGGTTTGCCATGAAAGTTTCCAGCACTTCTTCCTAGTATGCGTGGCCTTCTAGCAATAAGTGCAGCATCGACCCTTGATGTTATCTTGATTTAGAATTTTAGAATTTTTGAAGTGTTGTTTTTGTGATCCTTTCCTCTACTAGAAAGCATAGTCAAAGCTCTCGATCTTCTAAGGTGTAAGCATTACTTCTCGTCTACTTTCTTCAACTTGAGGAAGATAAATAGTCTCATTCAATGTGGATAGTGATTTGCTCATATTAGCACCCGTACTTGACCAAACTCTGCGTGTAGCCCACTAGAAAGTCATAGTCCTGAAAACTCTGCATGTAATTTTTGAGAACTGCAACATCTGCCTGACACTTCAGCAAGTCCTTGCCAGGCATTTTTCGGAACATTGGCACACTTTGCAATAATCATATTGCCTTGATTTGTGGCCCCAATTTTGATGTCAGGCATTTGAGCTGAGTTATTAGGCTTATTGGGTAGTATCCCAAACAGATTTGATGGTGGTTACAAACTTGAAGGTTTCACTGATATCATATTATCTAGTTCCAGGCCCATGCTGAGATAAGTGCATCTTTATCATCCCATGTTGTAATTTGGTGTTCTGCTCATATGTTTGGAAGTTCCCTCTTTCCATCATCTTCATAATGAAGTCTTTAATTTACATATCTTCTGAAGTGATGGACATTTTTTCATTTTTTTTCCTCTTTCGGTTTTTTCCCTGTTTTTCTTTTTTTTCTTTTTTTTTTCTATGTGAAAAAGAAGAAATAAGAAGAAGAAGAAAAAAAAAAGAGAGAGAAAAAAGATACGAAGAAGAGAGAAAAAGATAAGTAGAAGAAAATACAAAGATTTAAAAAAGAAAGAGAAGAAGAAGAAGAAGAAGAAGAAGAAGAAGAAGAAAGATTGTTAATGGTGACCAACAATGACAATGCTGACGACAAGGATAATGGCATCTAGTAGATAACAACAATAGTAGAAATCGAAAAGGCTATGAAGTGGTGACGATGGAAGCGACAATGATAATGGAGTCCAAAGCAAATATTTTGGTGATGAAAGCCGATGATTTTTTTGGCTATAAAGGGTGAAAAGTTTAATTCCAGCCGTGAAGGATAAAACCCAATTTCCTTGAATCTATGGTACGACGTTGCGAAATAATAAACAATAATGGATACGAGGATGTAGCGTTGTTTGGTTCTATGGCCTACCCCATGGAAGAGAAGATAGGGATATTCTGTATTATTTGACGTAGTGTCTTGAAAATCAACACCTTATACATAGAGATACATGGCTTAGGCACAAGTGTAGCAAAGATTATAGTTTTAGTAACTGTAAAATCTGTAATCTGCTAAAATCAAGATTGTAATCTTCTTGTAATATAATCGTATGGATTTCTTTCTTCTCTTCAACAGATCATGTGGATTTCCTTTTTTACTTCAACAGAAACCAAAAATCTTAGTACATAGCTGGTAACAAATTGCATTTAAGAACCTAGCTGGAATAAACCAATGATATATAATCATAAATTTGTATCTACCAATAAATTGTACTCATCAATAAAGTATACTCCATTAACCCGGATTGTCGTCTTTATCCAAATTATGTTCACTTGTTCTGATGTTTTGAAGCTCATTCTGGGCCACCCTACATTACAAGGTATTATCACTCATATGTTGGGCCATCAATCTTGTGGGTGCAATAGTTACCTTAAAAGTAGGTCTCACGGATTTATTCTTGAGCAATGCCAAAGGAATGCTCAACCAGATTCTCAATGCTATGCATCGATACATTTTTTTCCTTCATGAAGCTGATAGGATAAGAGTCCAAAGGTACCAAGCTTTTTTATTTTATTCATAAGGTAATAAGGATGAAGATTATTAAAACAAATCGTTTTTGCTTTCTTTTTTACTAACAGCTCCTATTTATTAACTAACGATCCTATTTTAATGCCGCTTGCAAATTATCTACTGAATAAGGGTTTTTTTTATTTTTTATTTTTTTTAATAAAACCTTTTTCCACAAGCATGCAGGGTTCAAGGGTGAGTCAAAGACGAGGTTGACTTGCACCAAGAGATATCTTGACTTTATATCCTTTATATCCTGTGTCCAATTTTATTCTTATGAAAAATTATCCTCATCTCATGGAGCCTTCCTTACATGCCTAAATACCATATTTGTTCCAATTTAAGGGTTTTTTTTTTTTTGTTTTTTATTTTTTTTCTTGCGTGTGTGTGTGTGTGCACGCATGCACGCAAGTGCTTGCTGCCACAAGGAATCTAAATCACTTATACCCATAATGACCATTGCTCCCTTGGCATGCTCCATTCCCACTTTGCACCTTAGGCTTTGTTTTGAAAGATTATGGTACCAAAACCAGACTTCACCTTTCAT